>PVKE010053285.1:0-10094 GCA_004027555.1 Craseonycteris thonglongyai
TAACTTTGATAAGCAATGTTTAAGGTTCTTGCCTAAAGAATTAATACTAGCCTAGAAGAATTTTATACATGTTTTCTGCATGGCATGTATATATAATTCATTTCCAAAAATTAGCATATTAGTTTAGAAAAGGGAATATTTATCTACCAGTACAGATATTAGAGAATACATTAACCACTAAAATACAAATATTAAAAAAAATAAAATATAGAAGTGATTAGGTGGGTTCAATACTACAACTAATAACTTATACATCATTTTTTACTATAATTAACAAGAAGTTTATTTGGAAATCTATACTTTTCAAATAATTTGTTTTGTGTTCATGTTTTATAAGCAATAAAGTCAAAATATTTTTTATTTTGATACTGTATTATTGAAGAAAGTATTATATTACAAAAGACAAAAAATCATAGGAATATCTTAATGAAATACTTTATAATAATAAAATATAAGATGCCCCCCCAAAAAAAATGTATACATATTTTAACAGCTGATAACTCAAATTTTCTTTTTCAGGTTTAACTGATTTGAAATAAAAGGTAAAGGCTGGTGAACATGGAATACCCTCCATGTTCACCAGATCTCACACCCCTAGACTTTTAGTTATGGGGATACATAAAAGATAAAGTTTAAGGTACAAAAACAGGAACAGCTGATGAACTGAAGACAGCCATTGGATGAGAATGTGCACAAACACCAAACAAAATGGTTCTTGATGTTTGCGATTCCATTGCTTCAGTGCTACCAGCAGTACCTGCATCAGAACCATCATCAGTTTGAAAGTAGTCTTTGACAGGAAAAAAAAAAAAAATTTTGTTTCTGCAGGTTCTTTTAAGATTTATTTTTATTGTTTTTTACAAAGAGAGAGAGAGATACAGAGACAGAGAAAGAGAGAAGGGGGAGGGCCCAGAACCGTTTCTATAGTTGCACATCACTGGTTTTTCCACATAGTTTCATTCCACAGGTGGGCGGGGCTGCACAGAGCAGGAAATGTGCCGGGATCTCACCCCTGTGAGAACTGAACTGGGGGCACTCCCCAGTTCAGCATATGGGTCCACTCAGGTGGGGCCGGGATTCAATCCTCGGTCCCTGGGGGCTGGCAAAGTGAGCTCTTAACCCACTGAGCCATCCCGGCTTCCCCACTGTAAGTTCTTTTAAATTCTTAAAATAAACTGTAGGTTAATAAACACTCACTGTATAATCATTCAAATTGTATTCACATTTCTGGGAGGACACTCTGTATGCTTTATAACAAACAAAATATGAGCCAGAATATTATGTTATTGAAATTTTGAAGGTAAGTGGAAAGATTAAGTGCTTCTGATTGACTTTCGACTCTTAGGGAGTAAACTCAGACCTATCCGGGCAATGAGAAGAAAACAAAAACATGTGTTATCCATATAATACCTAGGATGAATTATAAAGTGAGCAATGGCATTTTTTTAATATTGCAAATGTTTTCAATTTTAGTAAAGATTCTTCTTTACTTTAGCCATGAGGGGCTATAATGTGGTTAAATATCTGAAAAATATTCACAGAAGGCGAGATTACCTTCAAAGTCCAGTGAATATTAAGAATCTATACTTACTAGCAATATTTTCACAGGTAAGCAGAATTTAAAGAATTTTTCCGGAATACATATACATATGTTGGAAGTGGTTTGTTTTCATTTATTTGAGGGTTGTGTTTTTTTTTCCCCTTTTAAAATTCTCTAAGAATAATTACAGAAATGTGAAATTGTTTCATCAAAAAAATAACAAAACAGAACAAGATACCATCTACCCATGTTAACCTGACAATGAAAAGATTTGACCTGTCTTTGTAAGTAGGTTTACAAGAATTTCCATCATTTTTGATGAGCAAGTAAATGTCCCAATGACAACCATTGAGTTACAGCTTCTTAAATTACTTTATTCAACTACAATGTACTGAACATCCATTATGGGCATAGGAAGCAAGTGTTATTCAGAATCACAATTTCTAACTCAACCATCTATGTTCTCTTTCCCAAAGGCCCAGGTTTCTGAGAAGAGAAGAGATACCAAATCTAAGGAACTCTTACTAACTCTGAACTAGGAGGAACTTCTAGGAGTCAGAGGAATAGGAAGAAGCCGAGACAAACAAGTAGAGGTGATAGGACTTGAGAAACTGATATTTCCTAGGAAAATCCTATCTGCTATTAACATATTACTTGAAGAAATCCTCCCTCTACGGAAAACCGGTCATACACATCCACTTCTCAAGGATAATGTAATCTCCAAGAGTAATTAGAACTTAAATGATGACAGCTCTGACTTCCATAATTATCTACCCATTTAACTCATTAAATAATTAGTATTAGTTACCCATGCCTTTCTTCTATGGAGCATCTTCTATTGAATAATATACTGTGAATGCCTTCAGCTCAAACAGCAGAAGTGATTGTGCCTATTTGTTTTTCTTTCATAAATTATAGAAGGATAAATCATGATTAACAGTCACACTTAATTTCTTATACTATTTTACTTCAATAACATTATGATTCCTATTGGAATTAAAAATTAGTGATGTAACTTCTAAACCACAGCGATGATAGTATTGTTGCACTCTATAAGTCTCACTGAGCTCACCTGTCCCAACATAGGAATCTTACATCAATGTCTATCTCTAGAATTCCACCCCATCTTAGCAATCAGAGAAATAGTCTTATATAATGGTTTTCCACTTTCTCTGGCAACCATTCCCTCCAAACCTCTTGACCTACATACACATTGACCATGGTCTTCTTCCTCTCCACTGGAAATCTCTTCTCACTTTTCATGCTATTTCTAACCAGTGTTATATTCTTTCTTGTTTCCCAAAGCTTATCATTTTTGTTTTTTACCCAAGACTCTTTAGCCACTGTGAAGTACTGAAACGAGAAAATAAAGAGAAATGTAGAGCTGATCATAAGTTGAACTTCTGAGAAGGGTTTGTGATAAGCTAATATTGATGCTTTTAATGTATACTAAGAATTCAAGATAGTATAATTATTAATATAGCTATTACTATTACAATGAATTGTGCAAATGCTGTGGCAGAGACACCTTATGTAGAAATAAATTTTATAGGAACTTTACTAGGCCATAGATGGTTTTTATATTATCTCCTGTGTATCTTAGCTGTATAGATTGTTATATGTTTGACTTACTGTGTAACGTAGCTTACAGATTTTATCTCTATTATTCTATTTATCAAAAGAAATAAAAAAAGTTCAAATAAAAGCAATGACATCTCATATTGACAAGCTTATTTTAAAATCACGAAGCTTTCCATGTTTAAAGATATATACTTGGGGAATTTAGTATGTCTACAATGACCCAATATTATTGGGGAAATGGTTTTCAAAGGAATCACCTAAAAATACTTCATATTGTAAAAACGTCAATATGTTTTCATTTATTTATTAAATTAGGAATTCAATATACATGATCCTTCCAAAAGCTAAAAAAAAAAAAAATGTATAGCTATTCCAGTAACATATAACTATTTTTGCAATATCTGAATTTACTGTTGTCCACACATTTTTTATGTTACCCATGGATCCTAGATTGAGAAATACTTTTATATCTGTCATGGATTTGTAGCAATCATAGCCATCTGGTAAAGATTTCATAGAAATACTAAACATGTTTTAGAAATGTGCTACCTTCTTATGCAGTGTCAAGTTTAACAATGCAATAATTAGATTTGTTTGTTTCGTGGCATATGGCTTTTCTGTTCACATTGGTAGTAATGCCCCTAACCTCTTACCACAAAGAAGTGTTAAATCAGAGTTTCCAATTTATGTGCCACTGACCCTTTATTTAAATGTGATCTAGATCTAATTATTATAAACATGATTTAACAAACCATATGCTCACTCATCTGTTCTTTATTTTACTAATATGTCCCCTAAAGAACTCTGGGATGAATGTATAGTAGATGTGTGTGTGTCCTCATTGCTAGCAGCTAATAGGTATTCTTTACTTTTTTTTTTAAGGTAAAAATAACAAAGTTAAAATAAATAATCAACTAATACAAATGAATAATAAAGTATATAAATTATAATGTAATAAAATATCACCTATGACAAAGACAAAAATTATGACATATTAAAGAGGAGTCAGGTAATTTAATATGTTTAGGGAAAACTGTAAATGTGAAAATAAACTTTAAGCAGTCATGCCCCTTTTGTTGCTATATACAATTTTGAGTTTTTAATGCTGAAAACACTTGAAGAATTAACTATTAATAACAACACCTACTCAAAGTTAGTGTGTGTAAAGGTCCATACTGCTGTCTATACCCTGAAGAGGTTTTTGAATTGACTGTAATCTATCAATTTGTGAAACAGCAAACTCAAAAGACAAAGCTTTAACATGATTCTTTCCAAAGCCTGCTTCAATTTAGACTCAAATAACTGACTTTCAGACAACTTCAGAATGATTCTAGAACAAGTGCATGGTTCTAGAGATTAACTGGTTCTTAACTTATTATTATTATATCACTTATGTGCCAGGTAGCCTGGATATAATTTCATATTTAAGTTTTACATACTCTTCTACTTATTCTTTTCTATCCTGGTCTTTCTATTTTTATTAGCAAATTATGTCTATGATTCTTCCCTGAACTGAAAGTCTTGATTCTCAAATAATATTTGAGGCACCCATAGGAATAAGACAATGGGTCTCATCAATACATAATCATAAAAACAAAACAAACAAAAACCTATCTGATCACTAGAAAATTTCCTTGCTGATAATAGCTGCAGACATTGACTAAAAATGCTGCATAAAATGAAATGATTTTATTTTGGGGGGACTTCTATTAAGAAGATAATAAAATTATAATTTTTTTTTTTTACTTTAAAATCTGCATTTCCTTTCATTCTTCCGTCATGGGTTATTAACCTTAGTATGATAGTAGGTGGCGAACATAAGAGAATGAACAGATTCTTCATTTTCCCACATCCCAACCTACTGCCTACTCCAAAAGATTACATTACCTGTGATGTACTATATCATCTTATGCCTAGTGATAACCTAATGATATGAAACAAAGACAAAAATTTGAACCTACATTTGAACATTTTTGTTTTTATAAAATAAGTGAATGAATATTTTAAGTAGATCTCATTATAAATAGGCAATTAATTTCATTATACTCAGAATATTATTTTATTTTACCATCATTTTCTTTGATGTGCATATTTATATGAGATAGCACACATATGGAGAATAATTCAAACTAAGTATAGTAAACATATTGGAAAGCCAACTGATAACAAACTACCAGTAAACTGTAGATTATTTAACTCTCAGCTTACTTAAATTTAACTCAAAGCCAATTGTTCCATGAGGCACACAACAATGTTCTACAGAGGCCACAAACACAGAAATATGAATGTGGCCATTCACAGAGGAATACTGGACATCATGATACAAGTTTGGGCAGTTTTTATGAGGTTTCTGCATGTTATTTGTTTCTGCTGAAATTTATGTTCTATCATTTCATATCAGGGTAATATAGAGACTAACATATAGTAGACAATATATAGTCAAGTTTTCCCATTATCTTGGTAACATACTGGTAAATACTAACCCTCAAAACCCAATCTCAGGTTTCTTTCTCATTTGTAGTCTTCCATCACCAAGACTAGAATAAAAGTACTCTGTTTTCTACCTCTCTTAGGAGTTAGAGAAAACCATTTGACATCCTTTATAGATTTAAACTAAAATTGCTGGCAAGAGAGGACCCTTCCTGAACAAAAAAATAAGGATTTGATAGGAGACTTCTCTTCACTATTTGCCTCTTTTCCTTCTTCATTTAAGAACATGATGCCTGGAGGTAAAGTACCCATTTTACAGTCATGAGGCCACAAGCAAAAGTCTCAAAGGATGACAGAAAAAGCAATACAATGAGTCAGGGTGCCTGCTTACATCTTGTAGCAGCTGCCTACGTATTTGCCTGCTGATATGTGAGAAAAATAAACTCCTATTTGAGCCATCATTAGTCAAACTTTCTGCTTTTTGCAAAACAATGCAATCATAATGAACACCTAAAGACATTCAAAAACGTTTTTGTTTTGTTTTGCTTTGTTTTAGCTGAGGGATTTTCTGTTCAGCTTTTCTCTGATACAAAATCCTAAATCCCAAATTGCAATTCCTTGGATATTTGTTAGGCCTGTGATATACGAAGCAAGTCTAGCTTACTTAGGTTTCCTCAAATTCCCCAACTTGTCCATGCAAGCCAAAGGCTATCCTCAAAGTGCTAAAAATGGAAAGGTTCATAGAAAGGCAATACATATTCTAGAGATATTTACAAGGAATAAGAAACAACTTTCAGTATTGGTCACAGCATGCCCTTTGAACACAAGAAACTAGCATAAGCCCATTTTGTTTTATTTTGTCTTGTTTTCATTTTGGTTCTGGTTCATAAGGGTATGTTTTCCTTCACTACTTTTGTTTTCTATGAGGCATTCCTATTCCTTAGTCTTACAGCAATGTGGCTTCCAAAATGTAGAGACTTTGGATGTCACCCTCTACCCCACTTGCTCTAGCCTTGACAAAGTCCCAAGTTGAGCATCATGAGCCTGCTGAGAATACCGGTAACCACTGGTAAGATCTCACATTTTTGTTCATATGGAAACACTGTAGATCATCTTTTCTCACCTGGTAAAAATCTTAAGGTGTGTTCCAACTACTTCGAGTTAAAAGTGAGGTCTCAATGTAGCAACCAATTAAAGAGAGGGTCATTCGTTTTGCATGAAAGAGAAACTTAGGTTATACATTTTTTAAAGTAATTAAAAAGTGGACCATATGGTGTTTCCTTAAAATAAATATCTGGCTAAAAGTCACAAATAAAGGCACCATATTTTTAATGAAAAAAACAACCAATGATATTTTTAAGAGTCTAATAAGTGTGTTGTATACTATTAATTATAGTATGGAAAGTAATGGTACCATCCCCATTTTAACAGATGAATATACTTAGATACAGAGAGAATAAGTTATTTACTCAGTCACAGATCTACTAATGGCAGAACTGAGGCTCAAATGCAGGTCTAATCCTAGTGTCTACACTTTGATTTTCCAGGTAACTACAGTGCAAAAAGTGTATGGCAAAGTGTATGGGGCTTAAAAAAATCAATCTAACGAAATTCATGGGGAATTCACTCTAATACACACAGTGTCCATTAAGATCTTTTCAAATACAGGAAGTGTTGAATATCTTTAAGCTCAAGATAGTCCAAGAAATTTTGTTTTTCTGTGTAGAAAAAAAAAAAAAAAGATTGAATACATTATTCCGAATCAGCTACTTAGCTGTAATTGCTTTATTTGCAAATCATACTATGATATTCTGAAAGGGAGGGAGGAAAAAACTATTTCCAATCTATAAACTTGAGTAACTAGCAGTTAATCACTGCTACCATTAATCATGAAAAAATACAGATTGTATACTTCTTCTTTGTTACTACTTTATATAGGCAAGGCCCTGAATAGCATTCAGAAGGCTGAAAAATGTTCAATATTGAAATGACAGAATTTAACCCATAGAGAGGTAAATTTACATCCTAATGTATTTCAATGCAGAGTCCAAATGAATATTTAAGCTCACTGACAACCTGCATTCCAGAAGACTTGGTGGTATGTTAGGGCTGTCATTTTACATAGTATCGTCTGGTGTCCTTATTCTCACAACACCAATACATTAGTGCTTCTCAATACTTTTTTTTTTTTTGGTCATTATTGTTAAAACAAACTGATCATTAAAAGTAAAATGTCAGTTTGATATCTTCCTTGGTAAACTGTTACAGAGATCTCCTACCAGCCTCTCTCTTCCTTTTTTCTGTGCTCATCAGTTGAATTCATATGGGAATTTGGGTTAGAAAGGCCATGTCAATGTAATTAGGGAATCAAAAGTATCCATATGTTTATCTGTGCATAATATCATGAAAAAAAGACATGTTCTCCTAAGCAAATAACATTGACTACTATATATAAGCAATACCCTCAGTATAAATTAACGTGACTTTTTCTTCATCCACAATAAACATACTAAATTACAAGAGAGACACAGGAGAGCTTCAATAGTCTGATCCAAACAACTATGGCAGGTTAAAGAGCTCCACTGGGTTGAGTTTACTGATTGAAATGTGTCTGGTCTCAATTGCCAGTCTCTCCCTTGCGCTTTCTCCAGATGACATAAGAAAACCTCTCTTCCTGACAAGAGACGAAACATTTCTGCCAGCCGAGGTGACACTGTGTTCACTCAATAATGATACAAGGCCCTGAGGTCCTTCAGCAAGAAAGATTACAAAGAAATCCTCATTAGCTAACTGAGGAAGAATGAAGGTCATCCCACAGAGAGAATATCGTGCTTACATGTCACCTGGAACATTTGTTCTTCATTAATTCTCTAAGCCCTAGCTGGGCTATCAGCGAGGAACATTTCAATCCTCTGTCCTCTGTCAGAAATAATGGTTAGGATGTTTGTTTCCTCTGCACTGTCCGTAAGAGACATTTTAGGATCATTTGCCTTCATGCCAATGAATTTAAATAATGTTTCAGGGCATAATATGATTACGTTTAATGTGGGTAATAACAGTTTGGATTTCTCAGATGAAATAAATTGGACTGTAGTCATCTATCCTAAAGAGCTCATTATACAAATTCATAAAACTACTGTAATTCTTAGTGATGATACTGTACAAAGTATTGGTTTAGTTATGGCCTTGTATTTTAAAAAGTGCTTATACGGGGGAAGCTGGGATGGCTCAGCAATTTAAGCACTCACCTTGCAGCCCTGGTATCAAAGATTGAATCACGGTCCCAGTTTGTTCAATCCCATATGCTAAACTGGAGTGTGCTTCCCATGTGGGAGGTCCCCAGCCAAGTTACCACCCTGTGCAGGCCCCGCCTGCCTGTGTGAAACAAAACATGTTGAAAACTGATGACGTGCAACTATGGAGACTGCTCTGGTCCCTTCCCCTTCTCTCTGTCTCTGTCTCTCTCTGCCTGTCAAAATCAATAAAATAAATCTTTTAATTAAAAGTGCTTATTTATAGGAAGCGATCTCTAAGTCATTTCAGCAACAAAAGATTCCCATACAGTGAAACCTAATGTAATTAGTCCATCACTTATATGGTGGACAAATACTTTCTACTTGCTACTACTTAACTATAGGATTTTCTTATTATTGAATAGAAAACAGCAAAAACTAACTTTATATTTTCAATTATTTATTTTATTTTTGACAGAGTCACAGAGAGACAGAGACAGACAGAGAGAAGAGGGAGGGCCCAGAACAGTCTCCATAGTTGTACGTCATCAGTTTTCAACATGGTTTTGTTCCACAAAGGTGGGCTGGGACCTCACAGGGCAGGAACTGGGCTGGGGGCCTCCCACATAGGAGGCATGACCCCTCGAGCCAGGGTCCAAACTGGGGGCCGACAACCAAACTGGGTCCTTCCGCATGGGAAGCACACCCCAGTTTAATGTATGAGTCTACATGGGCCAGGGCCAGGATTGAATCCTCAGTCCCCAGGGCTTCAAAGCGAGCGCTTAACCTGCTAAGCCATCCCAGCTTCCCCCAAAACAAACTTATATTCTAAAAAATGTTGCAAAAATAACTTTAATAGAAGATATAGGGAAGCCGGGATGGCTCAGTGGGTTAAGCGCTCACTTTGCAGCCCTGGGGACCAGGGATCGAGTTCCAGCCCCGGCCCGTGTGGACCCATGAGCTGAGCTGGGGAGCGCCCCCAGTTCAGTTCTCACCGGGGTGAGACCCCGGCCCAGTTCCTGCCCTGTGCAGCCCCTCCCACCTGTGGAATGAAACTATGTGGAAAAACCAATGATGTGCAACTGTGGAGACTGTTCTGGGCCCTCCCCCTTCTCTCTGTCTCTGTATATCTCTCTCTCTCTGTCAAAAACAATAAAAATAAATCTTTAAAAAATTAATTAATTAATTAATTAATTAAATAAAAGATATATACTGTTTTCTCTGTCAGAATTATTGGGTAATTTATCTTATGATATCTATCCACCATTCCTATAAATTGAGAATACATTGCCTTTGACAATGGTACAAAA
>PVKE010053286.1:0-10093 GCA_004027555.1 Craseonycteris thonglongyai
TGATGACTCTCAGATGTGTGCGTGCGTGCAAATCGCTTGGTGGTCCGTGCATTTGAGTTTAGAGATAGGAGCTGGCCTCTGAGAACACAGCAGGCAAGAGTAGACTAGTGAATATGGATGACTCTGATGTGCGAATGAACCTGTGGCTTCACAGTTATAGAAAATAAAAAATACATTTTCTGCTCAATTTGAATAATTGGAAACGAGATGGAATTCCAGAGAGTGAGTTGTGATCTAGTCCAAAGAAGCTCCTGGAATGAGTGACAGCTCAAGCTAGAGGTGGGAAGAGGAATGAAACATGCCTATCATGGTTACCTTCACAAGGACGCCCTCTGGGGCCTGGGGGTTTTTCGGGGCTTCTCTGCTCTGTGTGGGGTCTGTACAGGCAGACCTCATTTTATGGCACTTCACAGGTACTGCGCTTTCATCAGCAGTGTTTAGCCATAAAGTATTTTTTAAAGATTTATTGTTTTGAGGGAAGATGGGGGGTGGGGGTGGGGCAGAAAGGGCCCAGAGCAGTCTCCACAGCTACACGGCACCAGTTGCGACATAGCTTCATTCCACACAGGTGGATGTAGGGCCACGCAGGGCAGGGACCGAACTGGGCCTGCATGGGCTGGTGCTAGAACTCGATCCCTGGACCTTGGGGCCGCAAGGCAAGTGCTCAACCTGCTGAGCCATTCTGGCATTCCCAATAAAATCTATTTTTTAATTTAATGTATGTACATTATTTTTTTGGACACTGCTGTTGCACATTTAAGAGACTAAAGTATAGTGTAAGCATAATGTTTATATGCACCGAGAAACTGAAAAATGTGTGTGACTCGCTTTATTGTGATTGTTAGCTTAATTGTGATGGTCTGGAACTGAACCCGCCATATCTTCGAGGTCTGCCTGTATTTCTCTCTGTGCATGTCTGTGTGTGTATGTGTATCTGTCTTCTATGCCTCCTGTTCCATCCTTGTGTCTGTGTCCATCTGAGTGTGGTTTGTGTATGTATCTGTGTCTGTGGTTTGTCTCTGAATCTGTGTCTGTATGTCGGTGCCTGTGTGTGTCTGTCATTCTGTCTGTGTGTGGGTCTCCCTTACTGCCCTGGAGTAAATGGACTGCTTCAGGCACTCTTGTCAGGCAGAGTGGGCTGGGCTGTATTAATGTCACATCTGGCTCTGGCCGGTGCAGAAATGCTACAAGCAGACAAAAAAAGGTGTGCCTCATTGCCCCAAAGAGCGACCAGGTTTCTTCATGTTCATAGACACCTGTCACAAGGGTGGGGAAGATGAGGAGGAAGGAGCTGGAAATTTTGGAATTGTGCTGACTTTGGGGCTTACAATCTGTGCCACTGTTTTCCTGACAAACTACCCACACGTCTCTCATTTTGCATTACTTTCATCC
Organism: Craseonycteris thonglongyai; assembly: GCA_004027555.1. Taxonomy (NCBI): domain Eukaryota; kingdom Metazoa; phylum Chordata; class Mammalia; order Chiroptera; family Craseonycteridae; genus Craseonycteris; species Craseonycteris thonglongyai. The sequence continues at coordinate 1,393 of PVKE010053286.1, forward strand.
TTGCCCATCTCCATGGGATAGCTCCAGAATTCTGAATGCTTCCTTTGACGTTTTCTTGTGCAGAAACGATTCCTCCTGGGAGTCATTATTATGGCTCCCGTTAATTTTCATGTTCAGTGTTCAGTGTTGCAAAGGAGAGCAAATGTGGGAGTGTGGGCGGGGACTCAGGAAGCTGAGCAAATATCCCTTATTATGTCTAGAATTTGCCTTTTGAATATTTAAAAACTGGTCCAGAGCTGTGCTGGCCTCAATTTGCTGATTGCTCTCTTTCCTTTGACCTTTCTCCTTCCATTTCTCTCTCTCTTTTTTTCCTTCCTTTTGTCTTGAGGGTCCTAAAGCTGGTAGAGGTGACTGGTCACTCCTTTATTGAAGCATTGCTCTTCAACTGTTAGAAATGGATTTCTCCTAACATCACTCCTAGAGGCAGAAGGGACTCTCTTCTTTAAAAAGGACACTGGCAACAATAATTTAAGTAACTTTCCTAAGCTATTTTCCCCTCCTACTTTAATCAGTGTTTTGAATCCATTTATTATTTTTTTTTACCACCAACATACATGTTTTCTTTCTTAAATAATGTGCATATTTAAAATTTGTAACATGAAGAAAGATGAGATGAAAATAATCTGGCTTCTCACCTTCTAGAGACAGCCATAGTTGAGAATTCACTTTCTAACTTTACGGTCATTTGTCTTAAGCATGGATAGGTATTTGTTATTTTTATACAAAAATGGGATCATACTGTAGGTGGTGGTAAGTAGCTTTTTTTTTTTAGTTTTAATTGTGGTAAAAAACATAAAATTGTAGCCAATTTTTAAAGCATTTAATAACAATATTTTTATTTTTAGAATAAATACTATAACTCTAATAAAGTGACCCTAGCCAATCATCTTGCACTGTTTCTAGCCAATCATTACTTAGATTGTGAGACTGAGCCCCAGCCCATGGGGTAAGGCCCAGTGTCTTTCCCCCACCGTAGCGTAAAAGGCTGGTCGACCGCTCCACCCTGTGTGCTTGCTACCCTGATTTAGAGATGCAACGTGCCCTTCTGCAGAAGAAAAATGCTTTGTTGAGAAAAAAATAAAGTGAATGTTTAGCAAAGGAGAAAAATTAGAAATAGTGCACTTAAATGTACGTTCTTAAAGGAAACAACCTCATTTTACATGGATACAAAGTTTTCACTGTAACCAATTTATGTTTAATATAATGGCACTTGTTTTCTACAATATTGGTAATGTTTTGCAAGCTTTTTAAAGTCACAGAACCCTCTCCTGAAAAGCAAGACATACCATTGAGGCAGGAGTGGGGGCCCAGGCCCACCCTCTCAAAGGTCGTGGTCCGTGGTTACCCTCCCCATAGCCTTTAGGACTCCTAGGCATTCCAGCTACTGTCAGAAGTTGATTTTGAAAAGACACTGCCCTGCCTCATGGTGCCCCAATTGATATTTTAGGTTGCTCTAATTTTCTCATAAAGAACAAATTGTGAACATTCTTTAAATACACCTTTGAACACATTTGTGATTCCCTTGGGTAAGTACCTAGAAGCCTCCTTATTGGGTTTAGTGTATGAGTGTTTTTTAAGACATATGATCCCTGTTGCCAACTGGTCTTTGCCAAAGTGTGCCAACTTGTGTAGGGCATGAGAGAAAGCTCCATTCCCCATTCCCTGGGTAGAGTCTTCCTTGAAAATTTATTGTGTCCCGCAATGTATTTCACTGTTTGATATTTGCATCTCGGGCTACTACGAACATTTTCATATGTCTGTTGACCATATGTAATTTTTGTTTGGTGAAATATCTATTCATAACTTTGCCCATTTTAAAATTTAGATGTTTGTCCAAGAATCCCAGAGTAAGAACCAGGATAAAATTCTGGATTTTGATCTTGATTATATCATATTAGACATCTTATCTGCCATTTAGTCGTGCTCCATAATATTGCTTAGAGAGAAGGGAAAAGCCAATGGCTACATTTAGTTTGGAGACATTCCTAGGAGTTTTACTACAGTACTCAAAGTGAAATGTGAGAAGTCAGGATTTTGGCTTATTATAGGCCTGCACTGTCTTAAACATCTTCTATGTGAGAAAACCACGAAGTGCCCCACATGCATTTTTGGCACTTATGTCATGAGCAACGTCAACCATACAAATAGCACGGTAGCTTTGGGTGTCTGTGCTTGGAAAGTAGTTACAACATTTATTTCCCTTTCTGTTTGTTTGCCAAGTGATGCTAAATCAATAGCAGTATTGATTTCAAATGGAGCAAAAAACATACAGTGACTATTCGCAATGAAAATAAATTATAATGCAGCTTTAAAGTAATACTATTCAATAGAATCCTTTCAATAAAGATAAAAAAGTTTTTATTTCACAGGAGGCATCCCAATGTCAAGGGAGCACATTTTACATGGATCTTACCAATTAAAAAAGTATTTATGTGATGAACTTGTGCTGACAGGAAAACAAGATGTAAAAATGTTGAGTTCTCTTTCTTTTCAATCTGAATGCCTCCAATGATCACATCTAGGTTTTTGGGGATGTAGGAAATGTCTTAAATAGTTAATGCTGGGAATATTGGGATAGCTTGACAGGTTGAGCATTTGCCTTGCAACTTTGAGGTCCAGGGATCCAATCCCAGCCCTGGCCCATGCAACCCCATATGCTGAACTGAAGCAAAATTGGTAACTGCGCAGATGGTTCTCATCTCCCATGTGGGAGGCTCCTGGTTTGGCTTCCACCCTGCATGGCCCCACATCCACCTTGTGCAATGAAATTATGTCACAACTAATAATGTACAACTATGGATACTGCTCTGGGCCCTCCCCGCTTTTCTTTCTCTCTCACTTTCCCTCAAAACAATAAAATAAAATATTTAAAAAATAGTTAATGTTGTACTCATGTGTTGACTCATGAATCAGACAATGGGATTACTCATCAAAAAAATGCAGAATCGGGGACTAGTCTTGGAAAATTTTTGACCTCATTTTATTTAATCTTTCTGTTGTGAACATCTATTTCATTTGAAAACTCAGCATATTCTATTTCTTCTAAACATAGACACCACAAATAAGTATTTTGTATCTGTTTGTTTTCCTTCAAGGAAAACACAGTTCTTTGCCCATATTATCTAAGCTCTAAGATAAGTGCCAGACACACACATTGTTTGGTGTGTCCAGGTATGCCTATGATACACTCCATTTGGTTGTGTGGCTGGGTGAGTTATGTTAGGTGGATTTTAGCCTTACCTTGAGTGGTTGTGGGGTTGTGGACATGTACTGAATTCAAATCTCATTGATAAGGCAGGGTATGTTACTGGTAATTTTGGTTGAACCCCAGATATTATTGTGTACCCCCCCTTCAACATATTATGGAGCCTTAAAGTCACCAGCCTGCCTTTTCTGTATTTAATCTATTAGAGGTGCCTCTTATTGTCGAGTTAAAGTGGTTATAGCTGATTAGCCCAAATGAACATAGAGCAACAAGATAGCTCAGGAGAATAATAAATCCTGTGATTCTTTTTAAGATTTATTGTTTTGAGAGAAGGGGGGAGGAGAGAGAGAGAGAGAGGAGGGGGGAGGGCCCAGAGCAGTCTCCATAGTTGTACATCATTAGTTGTGACACAGTTTCATTCCACACAGGTAAATGTGGGGCCACACGGGTAGATGTGGGGCCACATGGGGTGGGAACTGAACTGGCCTCCCACATGGGCAGGGAGAACATTCGCCATCATCCCAGTAGTTACCAGTTGTACCTCAGTTCAGCATATGGGTTTGTAGGGCCGGGCCCGGGACTTGATCCCTGGATCTCGTGGTTGCTAAGGCAAGCTCAATCTGTTGAGCTATCCTGGCAGCCCCAATTCTGTGATTCATTTCATCTGTGTTTGTGGCTATGCAATATAAATTGCAGCTGACATGTGTGTTATGTGTTTGATTGCAATTGATTGGAAAAGTTGATACCAGTCCTATGCATTGTCATCAACATGTCTCCTATGTGTAACTTAAACCACACTACTTGTTTGTCAGGCTCCTAGTGTGAGTCCAGAGGAAATTAACCTCCAAGTCAGAAATGCCAATGCTCCACAGGAACTGAAGTGAAGTCATTCTATTGGTGTGGGGCAGGGAGAAGGTTTATCAGGAGCGGACAAGGCAAGTTGAGAACTTGTTCTATGTCTCAGCCCATTAATTGTGGTGGCTTCCCGGCATGGATGAAAGAAGAACTGAGAATAACATCAACAGCGATTATCTTCCTCCATTATTCTGTCCACCTGCTATTTACTGTGAGCATAACAGGGAGAAGAGATAAGCAAAGGCAAAAATTAAAAAACCCAGAGTCTCAAAATATGCTTGTTTATCTTTTCAATGCTAATGGGTGAAGGTGGGCAAGGGCTGTCATCAAATGTTTAGATCTATTTTTAAACTTCGAGGACACATTTTATAAATATGAGCTGCTGCTGCTGCCACTTAAAAAAAAAAAATCCCTTTCTGCTCTAAAAATAGTTTGCTGGGAAAAAGTTTGTGAATTGTTTATTAAACAGAGACTTAGAAATTCAGCTGAGCATGTTTCCTTATAAATAAAGGAAAAAATCACCCCGAAGCTACTGTCTGAAAGCAGATGTGGCTTTTGGGGGAAGAAACCAGATTTCTGAGATGTTAATGCCAATGTAAGAATATGGAAGAAAATTCTGTTTTTTTCCTTCTGGCCTCCCTTTTTAGACCTCTAAATCTTACTAATTTCTTAGCACCACATTGGTATATTATCCTTTTGGGGAAAGAATTTTATTCTCCCAGGTAGAATGAATGACTCTAGCTGCTGGTCATGTCAGTGCCCTTAGTCACACTTATATGTCTCTTGTAACAGTTGTGTTATATTATAATTAATAATCATTGACATTTACTGTAGCCCAGGCACTGTTCTAAGCTCAGCTTATGTATTGCTTGATTTAGTTGCTGTAACAACTCTTGAGTTAGATGCTGCCATTGTTCTCATTTTAAAGATGAAGTAGGCTAGATAATGGCCTCCCAAAGATGTGCACATTCTAATCCTCAGAATCTATAAATAAGTTACCTTGTGCAGCAAAAGGGAGTTTGCAGCCATGATTAAGTTAACACCCTTATGCTAGGGAGATTATAATGACCAAGGCCCTTATAAGAAGAAAATTACAGGTTGAGTGCTTGCCTTACAACTGTGAGGTCCAGGTATTGGGGCCCAGTCCTGCCCTGTGCAGACCCACACGCTGTACTGTGGTGCTACTGTAACTGCCAGTATGGTGGTGAAGGTTCTTGTCTCCCATGCGGGAGGCCCCCAGTTTGTTTCTGCCCCACACAGCCCCACATCCACCCACATGGAATGAAACCATGTCACAACTAATGACGTACAACTATGGAGGCTGCTCTGGACCCTTCTAGCTGTCTGTGTGTCTGTCTCTCTGTCTCTCTCAACTTCTCTCAAAAAAAAAAAAAGAAGAAGAAAAAATACGGACAATAAAAGTAAAAGTAGATAAATTGGATTATATCATATTTAAAAACTGTGAATGAAAGACATAATCAACAGAGTTAAAAGACAACAGAATGCAAGAAAATATTCACAAGTCATCTGGTAAGGGGTTAATATTCACAGTAATACAGAATGTGTATAAATCAAGAACAACAAAACAAGTAACCTGATTTGGTTTACATACGGGCAAAGGACCAGAGTAGACATTTTTCCAAAGAAGATTTACAGATGGCCGACAGGCACGTGAAAAGATGCTCGGCCTCACTAGTCATTAAGGAAATGCCAATCAAAAGCACAGTGAGATACTACCTCACACCTATTAGAATAGCTACTATAAAAAACAACAACCAGAAAGTAACAGGGATGTAGAGAAATTGGGAGACCCATGTACTGCTGGTGGGAATGTAAAATGGTGTAGCCACTATGGAAAACAGTATGCAGGTTCCTCAAGAAATTAAAAATAGAATTAGCATATGATCCAGCAAATATACTTGTAGGTATATATCCAAAGGAATGTAAAGCAGGCTTTCAAAGAGATACATACCCATGTTCATAACATTATTCATAATAGCCAAAAGGAGGAAGCAATGCAAATGTCTATGAACAGATGAATGAATAAACAAAATGTGGAATATACATACATTACAATTTTATTTGGCCTTAAAAAAGGAAAAGTTCTGGCACACACTACAACATGGATGAACCCTGAGGACATTATGCTAAGTGAAATAAGCCAGTCAACAAAGAGAACAATCCTGTTAGGAATTCATTTATCTGAGGTATCTAGAGCAGTCAAACTCTGAGACAGAAAGTAGAGTGGTGATTACCAGGGGCTAGTGGGAGAGCGGAGTGGAGGGTTGTTGTTTATGGGTATAGAGTTTCAGTTTTGCAAGATGAGAAAGTTCTGGAGATTGGTTGCACAACAGTGTGACTGTACTGAACTGTACACCTAGAAATGGTTAAGATGGTACATTTCATGTTATGTCTGTTTTACCACAATGAACAGTGAACAAAGAGGGAAGCAGAAGATCATAGTGTTGATGGAAGCAGAGGTCAGAGACCAGCTTTGACAGTGCTACGCTGTTGGCCTTGAAGATGGAAGATGGGGTCACAAGCCCAGGAATGCAGAAACCCCATATTGGCTGGACAAGGCAAGGCAGCCTTCTCCCTTAGACCTTCCAGAAGGAACATGGCACTGACAGCACCACAATATTAGCCTAGTAAGATGGCTTCTGAACCTCTGACTCCAGAACTGTGAGAGAATAAATCTGTGCTGTTTAAAGTTGTCAAGTTGTTGACAATTCCTTGTAACAGTGAGAAGAAACTAGTCAAAGGACTGCTCGCTTGAGGGAGGTGAAGTACCTTGTATGAGGTCAGCCAGTGACTGGAACCTTGGCTAAGAGCTTGGCATGCATGGCTACTCAACTCGGAGCCCCAGCCTTGCTGTTGTAGGTGGCGAGGCCCTAGAGAGCTGGGGCCATCTTGAACCCCGCTGCGTGACTTAGTGCCTGGCACATGGTAGGCACTTAACAACTTTGGTGAAAGGGTTGAAGGATGATGCACCATTGCATTTTCTTCTGTCCCCCTGCTGCTCTGTCCTAGAAGGCATAGGACTAAATCTAGAAATGGGGTATTTCTTGTTTTGTTTGGCTTTTGTTTTTAGAAAACATTTCCCTGCCCTGCCTTTGTAGAGTGGGGGAGGGGTAGTGCCCTTGAGGTTTTAGTGTCACCTGTGGGGACCTCTGGGTCTTAGTTGCCCAGTCCCATGACAGAGTAGGCCAGGTGTGTTTACAGAACGGCAGCCCAGTGATCAGAATCAGGAGGAAATAAATGAGGATTTTGTTGGTAGAAAACAAGCAGTCTGTTTTGAGGAGAAATGACCAAAGTTAGTTGCAATTTATCTGTTAACCTGTTAGTATTATTTATCTTTAGCCTGTTAATGTTAAATCAAGGCAGGTAGTTCTAAGCACAAGTGAAGAAACTCCGGTTTTAGGTGCTATCAGTGGGCATTTTCCCCATTCTGAAATCTGTCCTTGCCCTCAAAGCTAAGCTCTGGGAACCAGGCACCTAAAATCAGGGCTTTGTAATTCCCAGAATGAGTTATTCTAAGTTGAGTTTTTGAATGTTTCTTCTTTGCAGGTGGGGGTGGGTGAGGAGGGAGAGGCTTTCAAATAATATACATTAACCTTTGCTGTAAAATACGGGGGCACCTTGGTACTTGTCGTTAATTGGTTCCAGGAGGTGCAGCTAGCTTCAAAAATGACGACCAGGACAAAGTTTTCCATCAAAATACGTCAAGTACCAAATTCAACGAGTTTCAAAGCAGTTGAGTACCAAAGTATGACTGTAATTAGAAAAATGAGTGTTTTTTTCTTTTGAAATAATCTTCGAGTGGAGAAGGCCTTTTTGCAATCATATCACAAATGTAACAAGATTGCAGAGAAAAAGATTGAATTTTACCAAATAAAAATTAGAAGCTTCTGTATGGAAAGAAATGCAATTGATTAATAGCCAAAGGACAAACCAGAGAAAAATTCTGCAACACATGAAAGATCACAGGATATTTCTTTAATATTCAGAGAGCTCTTGGAAATGAAAGGTAAAAAGGCAAAATGACAAAGGACACGAGCAAACAGATCGCAGGATAAGAAAGTCAGACGGATCAACCCTATTTTTACTAATTAATGAAGTGTAAATTAATATTTTCTTTTATCAGATTGGCAAAAATTAAGATGTTTAGAGATACCCAGTCTGGGGAAACCTGCACTTTTTCATGAGTGTAATTGAGACAAACTGGAGCCAGCTTTACACGATCTGTTAACAGTAAGGATATACCACATGTGACCTAGAAATTTCCCTTTCAGGAATCTGTCCTGCAGTTACACCCGTGACTATGGTTTGTGCCATTATAGCCCCAGGGATGCTCAGTGTAGTGTTTATACTTGCTAAGGACTTGGGGCAACTGGATGGTTTCCTGTGGGTTAGAATCTGGAGCAAAGAGGACTGTCCAGCCCCAGCCCTAGATTACAAATGTTACCCACTTCACCCTGCCAAGGCTACTGACACTTAATGGAAGTGACCTCAGCATAGTAGCAGATAAGATATATGTCCAGGTATATTGCATGCACCAGCACTTAGCCCCTGGGTCGCCACAGTCTCCCAGCCGCAGGGATTCTGCCAGGTCTCAGAAAGAGCCAGTTTGCTGTGTCACAA
>PVKE010053287.1:0-10092 GCA_004027555.1 Craseonycteris thonglongyai
GGGGGGGGGGGGGAAGGAAAATAGTAGGTTTAAAAGTAAACATATTGATAATACCCTGAGGAGTATGTACACTGAGACTCAGTAAGAAGTTATTTCATTAGGAAAACAAAGACAGGAAATTTCCTGAACCAGGTCAGGGAATCTAACATGAGGCTCTATTAATATATTTGGTCCAATGTTTTCTTTTGTATGACTGTTCTGTGTGTTGTGGGAGGATTAGCAGCATCTTAAACCACTATGAACTGTTTGCCAGTAGTAACTCCCCAATTATAACAACTAAAATTGTCACTGACATTGAGAATGTCCCTTTGGTAGAAGTAATCACTTCTGGTTGTGAACCACTGATTCAAGCAAAGCCATCAAGGAGGTACATATTTGATGACAGCAAATGCTCATGCGTGCATATTTGCCTTTAAAAATAAAAACAAAACATTTTGATAAAATCTCTATAATAAGAACAATTACACTCACTGGCAGGCAGTTTTTGCTGTGCCTTTTCTCCAATTATTAACTATCTTTTAGGTGACAGGTGACTTATGTCCTTTCCTTAAGCAAGCCATCTAAATAAGCTATGTAGACAAGGCATCAAAAAGGAGAAAGAGCAGTAATAGCAGTTTTATGATAATGTCTCTACAAATCACTCTTTTTTTATTGATTTTGTGTCATTATTTTAATAGTTATATGCCAAGGAAGACTGTGTGTGTTTATGTATGTAAATAACCAGCTTCAAGAAGGACACATTAGAGCTCTGACACTACTCGCTGTAACTAAATAATATGCTCGTAGTGTCACTTGATTGGTTCTCTGATATTGTTTCTCTCCCTGCTTACTAAAATTAATGATTTTTCTGAAATTCCTGAAGTCAGATATTATGGAAATGATATTGACCTTGGTTTTAAATCTTCGGTGATATGCATTTAATCAAGGCATTCCCCTAGGCTTTAGCCCCAATAGTCTTGAAGAATTAAATTAATAAATAAAAAATGGAATAACTATCTACTACCTCATCGTTATTATTGATGGAACACACCAGAAAGATTTAGATATTGTCAGGTAAAACAATGTCCCATTCATCTCCAAGATATAAAGAACTGCAGGTCATTTCTCCATTTTGAACCGCAAGAAAAAACGCCAAATAAACTAATAATCAGTGACTTCTTCTGGACCCATCAGAGAATTCAAGTTGCAAGGCTAACTGGCAGCCTGTAATTCCGAGACAGAATCCAATACAGAGATCCTAGCAGAAGTCATATTAACTAGAGCAGAAGCTGCTGGAGGCGTAAACTGGCAGGAACATGTAAGTGGTAATTTGATGACAGTGGACTAGTTTGAGAATGAGAAAATCCTGGGGACATGCAGTCTTAGAAAAGCCTTTGTATTTTTATAGTTTTTATGTCTAGGACCCCATCAGGTTTTCGTAGGGAAAGACAAAAAAAGTCACCATGTGTTTTTAGCTGAGGGCCTGAAGAAATATGCTCCTGTGAAATATGCTCAGGGTATTTTCCTAAAAAATACCTAGTTTCCAAAGAAGGCTCTGCCAGAGCCTTATCTCACATAGGCTCAGGTGTAATTATCCAAAGTAACTTGTTCTAGCAATCCTATAACCTCAAGGGGAAGGGGGAGAAAAACTAAAAAAATAAAATTTCTAAAGTCAGAGCCTATGAACACAAGCCCATGAAAAGACTGAGATTTAATCGTGAGATTATGCTATCTTTCTCTTTCTCCATTCTTTACCAGTACATCAACAAGGCTTTATTATACCAATGGATTATAGCTGAAAGAACAGCAAAGTGCAGACTTAATTTAAGAAAGAGTTCTTAGGAAAATCTGAAACAAACAAACAAAAAACAGGAGAAAGTAGAACAAAGACACTAGGGAAATTTGAAACTCTTGACATCTACCAGTACAAACAAACAAACAAACAAACAAAAAACATAAAAATAACCAAAGTCAGTCTAGAGATTTATTTATCTCAGATCTTATTGCCTGATATATTATATCCAGCCTTCAACAAAGAAAACTACCAGGCCATCAAAAATGCAAGGAAAAAGTCATATGATATGAAGAGGTAAAGCAGCCATCACAAACAGACTCAGGTATGGTACATATTTGGAACTTTTAGATGATGAATTTAAAATAAATTTGATTAATAGCTTTAATGGAAAATGTAAGCAACAAGCAAGGACAGATGGGTAGTGTATGCAGACAGATGTAAACTCTAAGAAAAAAATGCTACAAATAAGAAACACTGTAATGGAAATGAAGAATGGCTTTGTGAAGTTCATTAGTAGACCGGATGTGGGTGAAGTAAGAATCAATAAACTTGATGATATCATTAAAAACTTTCCAAAAGTGTACTGATTTAAACATATGTAGGTAGACATAGGTTGTTTGGTTAAGGAGTGATAGTGACTCAGGGGATAAAACTGTTGAGAAAGGCTGTAAACTATCCTAGACTTGGGGAAAACCAGCAGCAATGAAGGGTCAAGGGTCACATATCTACCAATATCAGATTTCAAGCTGGTAGATGGGGCAGAAAAAAAGGAGAGAAATGGTCTGTAAACAGCCTTCTTATTCCAATAAGAAGATACATCACAGGATGAGAGGTGGAAGGGATGAAGGAGATAGAAACAGTCGAGAACTTAGCAAGGGAATCAGCATCTTCTGAGAAATGCCACCTTTCTTTTCAAACAAAGACTAAAGAATTTTCTTAAAATAGATGGGAAGCAGAGGCAATTTTTTCCCCAAAAAAATTCAGTCAATCAGTCAATTAGTCAGTCAACTAATTTATAAGTGTTCTGTGAAACAGTCTAGTTTTTTGAAAGAGGTGAGAAGAGGGACTAAATAAGAATATCAGGAGCCTTTAAGTGACTAGAGCGGGGCAGTGAGTGAGGACCTGGAATTCTGGATGTTGTTTTGGTGACTGAAGAAGGTAAAGAAGATGAAAATGAGATTGGACCCGAGAGATTCAAGGTGCATGGTTACGAAGCTGAGTGATGGGGGTAGGCAGGAAAAGGTTTCTCTATCTCCACCTCTTTCCCTGACGAATATAAACTGTGACTGTCAACTTCTTTTCTTAGTTAAGTCTTCCAAACAAATATTCCTTACTCTCAGAAAGTACATTTTCACATCAGTACGAGAGATGAAATATATCATGTGCCAAGTTCTTATAAATAATCTGATCCAGAACAGAGCCAGCTTCTGAGACGATGGTGCTTGCTATCTGAACTATCTGGGGTTTCATGAATGTGAGAAATAAGATTGAGGGACACATCACCAATTTTAAAATAGCTAATTTTCCAAGTATGTAAAATTAAATATAAGAATATGTTTCTCTATTGGATTGTGCCCAATTTTCTATTCTGTGCAGAACATATAATATAATTATGTGCTTAGGTGCTTAGATCTACAATAAAAAAAAAATACCCACATTTTATATTTTAAATCAAGTAACAATTAAGCTGTGAATTTCATGCTACTATTACCTCTAGGATAATTGCCAGACAATTTTCAGACCATAAATAACCCTATAATTACTGAATGCTTTTTTATGGTCTATAGTCTACATGGCAACAATTACATTATTACAGAATAATTACATGAATTACTTTATTTGTAATTGCCATAAAAATACATTATTCCATCCCTTTATTCAAAGCACAAAGACTAAATACAATGGGCATAATGCTATGTATTTGATCCATTATTAGGGAACTACAGGAAATTAAAACTTCATGTTTTGTCATATATTTTGAAGAAACACAGATGTGAGTCTCAGTGGGGCTTTTAGTACTTTGAAACATGCTTAGTTAAAGAGGAAAAAGAAATTTTCTTAATCCATTTTATTATGATTGTTCTCTGTATGCCCCTTTGCAAAAAGTTCTGTAAAGTCATTAAATGGTTTGAATATGGTTTTAAGAACACGATAATTAAAGACTTTGTGATAGAATGAATAGGCTCCAGCAGTACATTTAAATGCAAAATATAAGAATTTAAAGAATTATTCAATAAACTGATTTTGTTGCAGCTTAAGAATGCTTGAATGAAGCTAAATATTACAATTTGGGGGCTCAATTCAACTAGAACCATGTGTTTAATTAATCTGCATGACTTTAAAAATCAATTGCCTCAATTAAATTGGAGATGTAATCAAATGACTAAGGTGCAATTGGAAATGTTGCCATTTTCCTAAGCAGATGTCATAATTTTTACCTATGGCACATTCATACATAACAAGAGGATCATTTGATTAAAATATTTATTTAGCATTTAGTTTGGGTATCTCTATGCTTACAATTTTGTGTCAACAAGGAAATAAATGTGATTAATCCCTATGTTATTTTTATTCAAAAACTCACAACTTCAGAAATTGTTAGAAACAGTACAACTTCCTCTTTTGAGACCAAAGTTACTCATTTGAGACTCTAAAAAGAGTCCACAGTTCCAGATGTTTCCATTGTTCATTGCCTCATAGCCTTAAGTTCAAGGGCTGTGGGTCTTGCCTCCACGCACATTCTTCTGATTCATGGCCAATTTGATTTCCTCACCTTTCACTCTTTTCTTATTAATTTGCTCCTTTTCCTCTTTCTCTTGTACAGCCAGTGTGAATTTTTTCTTGAATGTTCGCCACAACTCCATCCTGAATTTTGATTTTCTCAGTAAATTGGTACCTGATCTTGGATTCTGCAAAGCTATATAGATATGTAAAGCTGGGTGCCTATAGACGTAAGGCTTTGTGAAAACAGAGGGGATTTTCTTAGAGTTCCAGAGTGACTCTGATGACCTTTGGGTATAACCTTTTTTTTAATTTTTTTTTTCCACTCTGATTCTGCTTATCTTTACTGACTGAGTCTCCACTGAGTACAACAACTAGGGCCTGGGCTGGATGCATAGCTAGTTGTGTGGAGTAAAGCAGATTATTTCCCAAAATGTGAGTGGAACTCTTATGCAATTTGCTGAAAACCTGAATAAAACAAAAGGCTGACCTCTCCCAGCAAGATGAATTCTACTGAACATGGCTGTCAGACTTCATCTGCAAAATCGATCCTGCTGTCATCCTGCATAAGATTTTAGACTTGCCAAGTCTCTACAACCATATGAACCAATCCTTTAAAATAAGTCTCTTTCTATGTATGCATGCACATCCTATTGGTTATGTTTCTCTAAGGAACCCTCACTAATGCAATAAACCGGTTTCAAATCTCAGTCAAGGTTGAGATCCTGTGAAAGCGGTTCACTAAGCTGGGCTTAAAGGACAACATTGTTGTGTTGGTTGAGTGGTAAGCTTGGAAGAAATCGCTAAGTCCTAAAGTTTAGAGAAGCCAAATGTCCATAAATATGTGAGTCTTGGGCTTAGTATGCCCCACTCAGGTGTGGGGGCCTCTAACCACAGATCTAGACTTGCCTTGCCTATGATCAAGGTGAGACACTCCTGCAGAGGTAGCCTAACCTGAATCTAACCCATGAGGAAACATCAAACACACTTAAATGGAGACATTCTACAAAATAACTGACATGGAATCCTCAAAGCTTTAAAATTTCCAGAAAGCCAAGAAAAAAACTGCAAAAGAAAATCAAAAGATATTAAAAAAAAAAAAGAAACAAAGAAAAAAGAAAAGAAAATTAAAATACAATGCATGGTTTGCAATTAATCCCTTTATTTACAAAGGACATCAGAACAACTGCCAAAACTTGAATAAGGTCTAAGGATTAAACTGTAGTAATGATTCATTTTAGGTTCATGATTTTGAAAGCTAAATTGAGGTGATATAAGAAAAAGTTCCTATTTGTAGGAAAATACAAGGTCTGACAATTAAGTTTATGAACTCATCCTAGAAAAAGGTCTATGTACTTCATTACTCAATGTGACTAAATCACCTTCCAAGTGCTCCCCTTGGGAAGCTGTACACCAACATCAGCGCCTAGCCCACCCTTCAGAGCAGTTCTGGAATTTTATTTTTGTTGTTGGAATGGCTATCAGAGCCATCGTCAGATTACCCTTGATGTCTTGAATGTCGTCAAAGTGTCTTCCTTTAAATATGTCCTTTATCTTCAGATAAAAGAAAAAAAGTCACTGGGGGCCCGATCAGGTGAGTAGGGAGGGTGTTCTGTTTCAAGGCAGTTATCTGTTTACTGGCTAAAAACTCCCCCTCAGACAGTGCCTTCTGAGCTGGTGCATTGTCGTGATGCAAGAGCCATGAATTGTTGGCAGAAAGTTTAGGTCCTTTTTGTCTAACTTTTTACGCAGCCTTTTCAGCACTTCCGAATAGTCCACTTGGTTGACTGTCCAGATGGTACAAATTCAAAATGAGCAATCCCTCTGATACCAAAAAAGATTAGCAACTTTGTTTTGACTCTTGATTTGGACTGATGGAACATTTTTGGTCATGGAGAATTGGCTGACTTCCATTGTGCACTTTGATGCTTTGTTTCAGGTGCCTATTGATACACTCATGTTTCATCGTCTGTGATAACATGGTGCAAAATATTGTTTTGCCTCTCCAAAAGGTCTTGGCAAACTTTGACTCTCCTTTGCTTTTGTTCATCAGCGAGTTCCTTCGGGATAATTTTTGCACACACCTTTCTCACACCAAGAGTTTCAGTGAAGATTTTCCTAAATGTTTCTCTATTGATGTTTACTTGGTCTGCTATGCTTCTCACAGTCAGCCAATGACTTTGACACACAATTTCATGAATTTTTGCAATGTTTTCATCAGTTCTGCTGGGTTACTGGCCATCTTGACCTCTCTTCATCAGTGACGCTTTCTCTCCCCTCAGAATAATGTTTAATCCACTGGCACACTGCCAATTTCTTTGTGGAATTATCCCTATAAACTTGAACTGCCCTGTCCTTGATTTCACTTCCACTCCTGCCAAGTTTAGCAGGAAATTTAATGTTTGTTTATTGTTCTAATTCAAGCCCTGACATTCTCACAATGGCACACAAAATCACACAACAACATTAATGAACCCCACTCAGCCAGACACCACCACAGCTGTGAGACACTGATATGCCACAATTATGTAACCTTACAGAGTTGTTTGTACAGTGCTGAGAAAGTAAGCACATGGTGGCCAATTCGCAAACTTAAATGTCTTAATCTGAGTTGCCTGTGGGGCTAGAAAACATGAGCTTCTGCAAAGTGTGAAGCTTGTAGAGTATATGAGTAAACCAAAAACATTTACATAGCTGCTCCTAATCTAATATGCATACGAATGCCTCTGTTTCTATTTGTGAATATCTGCAGTTTGGTAATGACTACATCCCCAGACACTATGATTTTCTAGACGTGGTTCTGAATTTTAAAAACATCCCACAGGTAATTCTGATGTATAGTGATAATAATAACTACATATTTTGAATATTTGCTAGGGGCTTTGCATGCATTATTAATAATTTGTACACCCCTTCTGTAAGACAGATAGGCATACTTATCTTTATTTAAAACATGAAAATACATGGTCTCCAGGAGGTTAAGCCCTTGTCTTTGGTCAGATAGATGTTGAAAAGTAAGGTGTTTTTTTTCTAGATCTGTGTAACCACAAACACTGTGCCAACTTTAATTCCATCTAACACTCTCTAGTGATTAAATTAATACACATTCTCCAGAGAGAAGTATAAAGTTAACCAGATCGGGAAGCAGAAAATAAATACTGACATTTCGGTGAATACAATATATTGATTATTAAAGATCTCATTCTATGCTTTCATATGTGCTGTTATTTATACCAACAGGGGTTTCCTCTTTACAAACCACATGAAAGAGACTGAAGACAATATATGCTAATTTCTCTAGCCCCTTGTCTCATTGTTCCTGAAAGTGACCTTGTTAGGAGAATCCAGATTATATTTATTTTCAAGTATATAATTTAAAAAATTATATTCAAATTAAGATATTTATGTAATAAAAAGAAAGTCATACCTTATATAGTTTAGAAATTGCTGTTTGCTTCTGCATATGTTTAATTTTCTTTTTAGTATTCTAAAAATACTATACTTGCGTTTTTGGTTGAAGCTAACAATAATATATCCTTTGTGATTAATTTTTATATAAGATCTATGGCGTTTATTTTTCTAACTATTGCTCATCACGGATATGTACTTGAGATTCCATAGGGAATTTAATAAATATTTATAGTTTAAACATTCTTTATATTCCACAAAAAACTTATATGTAGGTTTGTTTGTTTTTTTGTTTTTTTACATTTCAAAAAGTAATCAATTTTCTAAATTTTTATAGTGTCCCCTTTTCATTGTCATAAACAACAAATAACCACATAAAAATATAAGCATTCACTTGTGTGGCAGTGCCACCCTCAGTTGACAACTGTGACCTCCAAGGTGGACAAGTAAGGATCTCTGCTAACGTTCTCTGCCTCAAGGGCACCCCATGTCTCACATCCCTATTCCTTATACCTTTTATTTATTTATTTATTTATTTATTTATTTATTTATTTATTTTTATTGTTTTTGACAGAGAGAGAGAGAGAGATACAGAGACAGATAGTTGCACATCATTGGTTTTTCCACATAGTTTCATTCCACAGGTGGACTTGGGGCTGCACAGGGCAGGAACTGGGCCAGGGTCTTGCCCCGTTGAGAACTGAACTGGGGGCACTTCCCAGTTCAGCATATGGGTCCACACGGGCCGGGGTTGGGATTTGACCCTTGGTCCCTGGGGCTGTAAAGTGAGCATCTAACCTACTGAGCCATCCGGCTTCCCCTCCTTATACCTTTGAAAACTGAAGTATTTTAGGGATAAAGATAGACATTTACTCTTGATGTAGTCACGTTAGCACCTACTGTCCCCCTTGATATTCAGTCTTCTCTCATATTTTGGGAGCTTGGGTTTTTCTGTTCTTTTCTTGAAAACTCAGCCATGCATTGAAATGGATATCTTATATTTTATCCAGATTTTCAAATGTCTTGCTCTGGAAGTGTTTACAGATTATCTGATCTGTCACCATGTTAAAATGCAAGTACCCCTCTCAGAACGAATCTCTCCTATACATATGTGCTTTCTCTCGCAGCTGTATTCCTTGTTTTCCAATGGACTGTACCCTGCAGCCAGGAGATTTCTTCCTCATAGACGTTCATTCATCTCATCTGTGTTTTGTGTGAAATAATGCAAAAGGTCATTCTGAAGCACATGTTTGGGTGAAGACAATGTAGCACAGTGGAAAGAACATGTCATTTCTAGTTGAGGAAAGAAGAATATTTAAATCCTGTATTAATACGTAGATCGTGAGCAAGCTTTAGCATCCTTAAAGGTGTATTTAAAAAACTGAAGGTGATGTATTTAAAGGGCCTGACAAAGACATAGTAGTTGCCTGATCAACAGAGTGAATTCATTCCCTTATTTGTCTGGAAGAGATTCATTTTTTTCCTGATGTCTTAGTATAATACTAACTATACCTCTTTTTTATTTTTGAGTACATCCTAGGTGAGTGATAAATTATAAGCCTACTAATTTATTATCAGACTAGTATAAAAGGTACCTTTATATTATAATCACATTTCTTGAATGCAACCAACATAGTTTCTGAAAAAATATTTTTGAGGAGCTTGGTGGTCCATTGCTCTCCACTGGCAGTACCATGACCTCAGGAGTTGCCTTTTCAATGCGTTTGCCAGAAAGAAGGACTAGTAGTTCAGTGTGTGAATCTGACTTGTAACAAGGCAAGAAATTATTGACAAAATGTAATCAATTACACACTCAAGCTCTGTAGTAAGCACTATGTTTTAAAAATACACAAGCACATTTTTATCTGAACGTGGTCTGTTTTTATAAACTATTTTTTTTACAGATCCTCTTCCTTTGATCACATGTTACTTTAAAGAACAGAGACAGAGGAGCTGGGATGACTCAGCGGGTTAAGCGCTCACTTTGCAGCCCCAGAGACCAAGGATCGAATCCTGGGCCCAGCCCAGGTGGACCCATATGCTGAACTGGGGTGTGCCCCTAGTTCAGTTCTTGCCGGGGCCTATGCAGGAGGTTCCTGGCCCAGTTCCTGCCCTGCGCAGCCCCGCACCCACCTGTGGAGTGAAACTATATGGAAAACTAATGCTGTCAACTATGGAGACTGCTCTGG
>PVKE010053288.1:0-10092 GCA_004027555.1 Craseonycteris thonglongyai
AGGGGGAGCTGATTCTGGGTGGTGGGCACATAATGCGATGCATGGGTGATGTGATGTGGAGTTGTACATCTGGAAACCATGTAATTGTTATCAACCAATGTCACCCCATTAAATTTAACAATAAAAAGTCAAAAAAAAAAAAAAGAATCAGTAGTGGACTCTGGGGCAATTATCCTTTATAAATAAACATGTTTAGTATCCTTTAAAAAAAAGTTAGACTTGCACAACAAAGTAAAATGAAGCTATAAAAAAATCACATTCTCACATATGATTGAATGACATAATGGCCTAATCATACACCTACTATTAAATTGAAAAAAATAATTCAATATGATCTCAATTCCTCTAAAGTGGGCATATTTACATTTAAAATTACTGAATGCATGTTAATAATATTTCTCTCTGGGTAATGAGATTATAGTTGGATTTTATTGTCTCCTCCATACTTTTCAGTTTTGTCTCCATTGGACAAGTTTTCTTTCATAATAAAAATAAACTGCATGTTACGTGTGTATTAAAGAAGAGTAACTGGGCTGGAGGAAGAGGCAAACAACGGCAGCAGAGGAGACAACGTAGCGTGCACGTGCAGAAACCCCCATTTCCAGCTCCTCAACAGCAAGGGCACGGGGTCATCCCAGCTCCAGTGACGCTGCAAAGGCCTGTCAGGTGGCTGGCAGAGCAAGGATCACTTCACCAGTGGGAAGAGCTGCCAGGCTGCAACCTGGAGCTCCTGCTCTTCATCTGCCTTGGTAGGGAGCCCGCCAGGCCAGAGGAAGGAGGTTTGGGAAAGAAGTTGGAATAGAACTGAACTGTATTTTTCTCCATTTTCTGGGTCAAAACTTGGCTCTGGATGACAGCTTTGTTGTGAGCAATGTCTGTACATAAGTCATTTTTTTCTTCTTTTCTCTATTTTTTTCTCTCAATTCCAGCAAAACCCAGAGTATCCATCAATCTGTAAGTGTAGTATATAAACAAGAGGGGGAATCTGTGACCTTGGACTGCAGTTTCACAGTCAGTTCTAATTATTGTGTGATGTACTGGTATCGACAGCTTTCTAGTGGTGAGATCCATTGCATAATTCATCTGCATTCTATATACAATATCTCAAGCGAAGGATGGTATTCTGTGGCACTTCAGAAACAAGACAAAATCCTAAAGCTCGCCATCTCAGACTTGGCACCTAGAGACTCAGCCGTCTATCTGTGTGTACTGGCAAAGATTCCACAGTGAGGGCAGTGACAGGGAGAACCTTACAAAAACCCCCAGGGTGCTGCACAAGCCAGCCACCTGCTCTGGGCACATAGGACAGGAAGAAGTTAGACACAATGCATGGTGGGTGGCACTGGTGGGTCTAGAGAGGAAGCTAATGAATGTTCTGGGAGAAACATCCCACATTTGGTATCAAAGAAAAAGTGTGGTTACAAGACCCCAGCCTCAAAAGCATTTTCATCTCTGAATCTGGGGCCCAAGAACAATAGCACAGCTAATAGAGGTGTGCCTCTGTCTTTTCTGCCTACCCAGCATCCACCACCAACCCCTTTTCTGGTGATGACCTTGATTTTTCCTGGATAATTAAGCCTCACCTCGTCTTACCCCCTGTTTGGGTTGGAATGAGGCTGATTCTTCATTGCACCCTGTGGCCAAAGAGCACAGCTCATCTCTAACCACAGTGATTAGTTCAGGGATGAGTACATGACCAAAGCCTCCACCCCAAAACTTTGTACAGAACTACTGGACATGTTGTGGGGATGTAAGAGGCTAGAATGTGAAGCTACAGCTGCTAGCAGCCCTCTTCCCACCACAGGGAAAAGCATGATCCTGAAAAGGGAGCATGAAACCCAGTTCCCATAACATGGCGTGCAACCCTGGACCCTGCAGTGACTACAGTTGTACCTCTGAGTCTAGACTGTCTTGGTTTGGGTTCCTTCAGAAGCTGACAAGGATTCAAGTGCAAATGATTTAATAGGAATGTGATCCTTGGATGAGTGACACGGGCATGAGGGAGAGTGACAGGAAGAGAAGTCAGCCAATAAAGGATGTGTTTTCAAGACAGTAGCCACTGTGAGCACCTGGAATTTAATCTTCCAGGGACTCTCTGGAAACCACTGTCAAATACTTGCCTCAATTTGTCCCACCTGAGGGCTGAAGAAGCTGGAGTATTGATACCCCAAATCGTGTGTGTCATTGGTCTAGGACAGCTCTGGGGGGTGGGAGTGTAAGTTACCCAGCACTTAGCAGGCTGTGCAGTAAGGGAAAGCTCAGAGGCAAAGAAACTATGGAGTAGGTCAGCAGGAAGTGTGCACTGAGGTCTTAGGCACAAAGAGGATACCAGTGGGACAACAAGGCGACACAAATTTTCTTCATTAACTGAAACTATTTTGAATTGGGTTTTCTATCGTTTAAAATCAAAAGAGAATGAACTAAAGCTCTAATAAAGATAACATTGGGTAAAATGAACTAAGTAAACATATCCTTTAAAAATACTTTTCTTTATTTTTGGCTTGTAGTTCAGAAAGGATACAACTGCTCCAACTGTTCAAATTAGAGAGGTTGTTCAGCTCTGTCCTCTGCATCACTCAGTGTAGTAAGGAGGCGGGACAAATTGCACACTTGCACCTGCACTATTATATTTAACTGTTCCCTCCCCTTTCAGACTCTTCCTGCTCCAGCTCACCTTGCTTAGTGCTGCCAGGTTAATCTCCCTAAGGTATCGCTCCAAAGAATCTTGTCTGCTCAAAATTTCTGGATTCCCAGTGAGACCGTGTTTTCCCATCTTGAAAATTCTGCTCCTGCTATTTGATTATCCTGTAATATTTTTCTTCCCATTTCTTCCTTTTGAAATTCACCATCTTTCAAAACCTGTTTGTCATCTCTCCTGCACGTTTTTGAGAATACACTAGGAGCAATGAACATACCTAGATCCTGTATCTTAGTTTTGTCGAATGAATTCAAAAGGAATCTGGAGGGAAAGCCAGGTTGGTTCAGCAGGTTGAGAGCTTGCATTGTAGCCCCAGGGTCAGAGGATTGAGTCCTGGTCCCAGTCCCACATGCCGACCCACATGCTTCCCACCCCAGGTCAGTTCCCGCCAGAGTGATCTTCCCATGTGGGAGGCCCCCAGTTGGGCCTCCACCCTCTGCATCCCCACGCCCACCTCTGGAATGAAACTATGTTGAAAATTAATGACGTACCACTGGAAGACTGCTTTGAGCCCTCTCCCCACCACCCCCCACCCCCCGGTCTCTCTCTGTTTCTCTCTGCCAAAAACAATAAAAATAAATCTTTTTTAAAAACGTTGTTTTAGAATGCATTAAAAGGTTTATCTCTGTAAATTAAGATTTTCAAGTTTTTGGGGTAGATACCCAGAAGAGAGATTGCTGGGTCGGGGATCTACTCAAAAAAATTGAAAACTTTAACTCACAAAGATATATGTACCAATGCTCATTGCAGCTCTGTTCACAGTGGCCAAGTCATGAAAACAAAGTGTCCTTTGATAGATGACTGGATAAATAAGTCAGGGTACATCTACACAATGGAATACTACTCAAAGATGAGAAAAGGTGAAATTCAGCCATTTGTGACAACGTGGATGGACCTTGAAACTATCATATTAGGCAAAATAAGTCAGACTGAAAAAAATCAAGAAACACATGACTTCACTTATAGGTGGAATATAAAACTGAAAGCAACCAAAAAATAAAAACTCATGGACACAGTCAATAGTTTAGTGGTTACCTGAGGATAAGTGGGAGGTGGGTGGGAGAGCCAGGGAGGGGTGGGGGCAGTAGGGAGGGAGCATCAAATATGTGGTGATGGAAAGAGAGCTGATTCTGGGTGGTGAGCACATAATGCAATGCATAGACAATGTAATGTAGAATTGTACACCTGGAAACAATGTAATTGTCATTAATCAATGTCACCCCGATAAATTTAACAATAAAAAAATTTTAAAGATAGGGCTTTCTTAAACAGACATAGGAGTCAACTGAAAAAGTTCCCCTGTGGTCAAAACTGGAACAACTTGGGCAATAAATAAATAAAGCAGCCTTGGGTAATAACCTAAAGTATAAAATAAATATCCATGAGTCATTGATATAAATAAATTATTGAACAAATAAGTGAGGGAGAATAGACAAATCTCCCGTGGTAAAGAATTCTAAATAATTTATGTAGATCCTCCACACTCAAGGAAATGGAACATAACTCCCCAGTTCTTAAAGTGTGGGCTGCACGGAGTGACTTCTTTTGAAAGAGGACAGTATGGAAAAAATGGAAAAAGAGTAACTATGCAATGGAGAAGCCTGACACACACTACCTCAGCCAGGTGATCATGGTCAACATCAACAGAGACAAGTCATGTTGATAGCATATCCCCTTGATAGGATATGATGAGAAATGGTACTTTATGTACCCCTGTGGTCTTCCTCCTGAAAACACATAATCCCAGTCAAATCATCAGCGAAATCCCAACTGAGAGACATGCTACAAAATACCTGACTAGTACACCTTAAAACTGTCAAGGTCATCAAAAATAAGAAAAGTCAGAAATTGTCATAGCCAACAGGAGCCTAAGGAGACATAACGACCAAGTAGGTAAAATCTAAGTAAACCTAATAAAGTATGAATAAATTACTACTAGCAATAATAGTTAATAGTACTAGTTAATAACAATGCATCAGTATTGGTTTATTGTGTCAAATGAACCATTGTAAAATGTTAATTAGAAAAGAAACTGGGTGTAGAATTTAAGAAAACTATGTGCACCGTCTTTACAATGTTTTGTAAATCCAAAACTATTCTAAAATAAAAATTTATTTTAAAAACTTATAAAACTGTAGGTTTCATAGGACCTGATTTTTGTGGAGGGAGAATTATAGTTTTATGTATAGCTATTTATATACATCAAAAGGAGTCTTGAACTGTGTTGTCCAATACATAGCCACTACCTACACATAGTTATTGAACACTTGGATTGTGGCTAGTCTCAATTGAGATATTCTGTAAGTATAAAATATATACCAGGTTTCAAAAACCTAACATGAAGAAAAGAATGCAAACAATCTCATTAATATTTTTTATATTGATTACATGTTGAAATTATATTTTGTTTTCATTGAATTAAATAAAATGCATTATTATAATTAATTTTATATTTTTTATATTTTCTTTTAATGTAGCTACTAAAAGTTTTAAATTATGTATGTGGTTCACATTGTATTTCTATTAATAGCAGTGGCCAAAGAAATAGATATAAAATATTAACAGTAGTTATTCCTGGTAGTGGAATTCAGGGCAATTTTTTTAGCTTTCTTGTTTTCTAATTTCTATTTGATAAATGTATGTTCCTTGTATAATAAAAAAAAGTAATAAAAATAAAAAGATGAAAAGAACTATTGCTGTGAAATGTCACACTAAATGATGGAAGCAGGAAACACCAACCAGAAAAGTCAAGCTATAGAGTCTTTTCATTAATTATTTATTCATTCAGTTTAATATACATATATTAAGTATCCCATGTACAAGGAAGACACTGAAACAGTGGCTAGGAATACTAGACAAAAAGATGAGCTATTATTATTTCCTTCAAGGACTTCACAATGTACTTGGGAAGTTAGGTTTATAAATAAACATTAGAACACTAGGAGATCAGTGATTCTATAGTGATTCCTATAGAGTTGATAGTCCTTCCTGCTTTCAAAACTGCTGTTTTCCTAGTTTCAACCTTATTCTACTTCTCTCCATGTTATGATTACAACTAATATCTACATGCTAATGACTATGTCTTTGACCTTGATTTTGTTCCAGATCTATGTATACATTCATCTTCTTTTTGGTCAGATGAGCCGTGGGCAAATCTAAACTGTACAAACTTAAAACCCATCATTTCATCACCACCACCACCACCACCCCCCACCACTCCAAGCTCTTCTACCTCTAATTTCTGTCTTAGTTAATGACACCACCTTGCCTAATAATTCTGTGCAAAAAAAAAAATTAGTCATTTTACTTTATTTCTCAAAATTTCTGATTTATGACTCAAGACCATATATATATGCCTTTAGCTACCGATCTAATCTCATCTCTTAGCACATCTCACATCAACATTGACTTTCTAGAAATACCAAACTACTATATTTAGGAAATACCATGAGTTATCACCATTCTTATCTCCATCCTTCTCTCTACCCTTCCTTTTGCCTGGAATTTCTAACATTAGCACTACCTCCTTCTCTCAGGGTCCCCTGATGTCTTCCTAAAGCTTTCCCTGATCTTCCAGGCAAATTTAAGTTCTCTCTTCTGGCTCCCTTTAAATGTTGTACACACCTCCAGAATGACAATTATCTTTTTATATTATAATGCCTGCTTCCTCTAGACTACTGGAATCTTGAGGGCAAGGATTATGTCTCATTCACCTTGCTGTCCCAAGCATGGCACAGAATATGACAAAACACTCTCAAGTTTACTCAATATTTCCTATCTTACTTTACCTTTCTTACTCTATTGTGGTCACACTTACCCTCTAAATAGTCTAGCTGTTCCTTGAATTCCCCAAGCAGCCTCCCACACCTGATTCTTTGAATATTCATGAACCAGATGGCTCTCTTCATCACATCATTCACGTTACTACTCAAATGTCACCTCATCAGACAGATCCTTCCTTCAATCCTATGTAAGATAGTATTCTCTCAATCCATCCCTCTTTGCCCTTACTTCGTCTCGTGTTTTTTTTCACAGCAATTATCATTAGCAGACATGCAGACATTGTATCATATTTGTTGCATTTCTCATATATCTATCAGAATTTAAACATCAAGAAGCCCAGAACTTTGTCTGAATTATTCAACAATTGAAATCAAGATCTGATATATGTATAAATAAATGATGTTATTTATCACCTAGACATTACACTGAGTTTCATTTCCCCTTCACCTGCTTATATTCTGATCAAGCCATAAATTTAGAATAAAAAAAAAATTAAGACACAAAACTCCAAGAAATGTCAAATATAATAAGGCTGAGTATGCAATAGTATTATAACTTGAAAGGAGCAACAGTTATTGAGCCATATATTAAATTTGTGTTGAGACTATGCTTTCTCCTCTAATTTATCTATTTGACAAATATTTCTGTCAGGTCAAACATGAGGGTTTTTTTCTTTTTCTTTTTCTTTTTCTTTTTTTAAGGAGAACTGACTCTGGGTGGTGAACACAAAATGTAATATATAGATGCTGTAATGTAGAATTTCACATTTGCAATCTGTATAATTTTACTAACCAATGTCACGCCAATACATTTAATAAAAAGAATTTTTACAAAGAAAAGTTAAAAGTTGTCTCTTACATTTGTATCACTGTTTATAGTTCACAAGGTTCTTTCTGATACTCAATGTATCATCATAATTCTTTGAGGTAGACAGGTCTTATGAGAAATGAATTGATTACCAGATTAAGGATCACTGGGTTGTGAAATTTTTGAGCTACAAAAGTATTCCATCATTTTATTGTTAATACAACTATGTACAGAAGCCTATTATCAATCTACTTATTTCACCTCAGTGAGCTATAATACATACATTGTCCATCAGTACCAGTACATTAATTCTCATTTCTGGGATTCCCAGCCTGCTCATAGCTTCAATGTTAATATTTTTCACAGTAGAATGTACAAACTTTCAGGATAGGCACAATGCCCTCACTGTTTCTTCTACTTACATTAAGGCTCTGCACATACTATGGATTATTCATAAAAATTTATTAGCAAAAAAAATAGTTATTTATATAAGAATCTCTCTGTTCAGGAAGTAGTTAAGACAACTGTGACATCGTTTTCAAAGATAGCCTTCCAATAAACTCTGCCTCTTGGTATTCAGACTCTTCTGTGGTTCCCTCCCCCTGAATCTGAACTGGCCTGTGACTTGACTGTACGCAGTCAAATGTGGTGAAAGTGATGTTATCTGACTTCGGAGCTCTGTCAGAAGCAGCTTTACAATTTCTCTCCTGGTCTCTTGAAATACTCGCTCTGGGGGAAGACAGCCATCTTGTTCATTATGCTACCACTCAGATACTACCATACTGTGAGGAAGTCCAGGCAAGCCAGATGGAGGGAGAGTGATGTCTGGCCAGCCCTCCGCTGTTCCAGCCACCCCTCCGCTGTTCCAGCCACCCCATTCCAAGCTCCACCAGGTGAGTGAAGAAGCCATAAAGGAAACAAGAGAAAACATAATCAAATGGGACTACAACAAACTAAAAAGTTTTTGCACAGCAATAGAAACTGTCAACAAAATGCAAAAAAATATATATGGATTGGGAGAAGATATTGGTCAATGATACATCCAATAAGGAGTTGATATCTAAAATTTATAAAGAACTGATATAATGCAATACAAAAAAATAATAATAACAACAACAATCAATCCAGTTAAAAAATGGGCAGGGGACCTGAATAGACATTTCTTCAAAAAGATACACAGATGGCCAATAGACATATGAAAAGATGCTCAACATCACAGAAATGCACATTAAAACCACAATGAAATATCAACTCACACCTCTTAGAATGGCTATCATCACTAAATCAATAAACAACAGGGTTAACAGGAGGATGTGGAGAAAAGGGAACCCTCATGCATTGTTAGTTTGTGGGATTGCAAATTGGTGTAGCTACCATGGAAAATGGTTTGAAGATACCTCAAAAAAAAAAATAGAACTACTTTATGACCCTGCAATTCCTCTTCTGGTATTTATCCAAAGAAATCCAAAACGCTAATTTGAAAATATATATGCTCCCCTATGTTTATTGCAGCACTGTTTATAATACCCAAGATATGGAAGCAACCCGAGTACCAGTCAATACACAATTGAACAAAGAAGAAGTGGTACATATATACAATGAAATATTAATTGGTCAGTAAAAAAAAGGTGAAATCTTACCATTTGGAACAACATGGGTGGACCTAGAGGTTATTAGCCAAGTGACATAAGTTTGCCAGATAAAGGAACTATATCATATGACTTCACTAATATGGTGAAATCTAAAGAATAATATAAACAAACAAAACAGAAACAGACTCATAGATAGTCTGATGGTTGCCAGATGGGAGTAGGGTAGGGAGCTGGGTGAAAAAGGTGAAGGGAGCAAGCAATATAGTTGACAGTTACAGAATAGTCACAGGGATGCAAACTACAGCATCGGGAACATAGTCAATAATATTGTAGTAACTATGTATTGTACCAGGTGGGTAGTAGACTTGTCAGAGGGAATAACTTAGTAAGTTATATAAATGTTAAACAATTACACTGTACACCTGTAACTAATATAAAAGAATATTGAACAGCAACTGTAGTTGAAGAAGTAAAAATAATAATAATAAAAAAAAGCTATTACAAAAAGGAAATAATACCCATGTGGAATTCTAAGACTCTAATTATCAATCTTATCTTCTCCTAAGCTGTGTCTGCCCTTCCTCTACAGTGATAAGGGTTCTTAGTGAGCCATCATCAAAGAGGCCTTCTGGATCTCAATTTCATATGATCTCTTCTTAGGGCTTTAATACAATTTAACAATAACCAATGAACTTTTCTCCTTGTAGGCATATTCACCCCATATCTTTCAAATGCCTGAATCATTTCACCTGCTATGGAACTCTCTTCCACCAGGTCGTCTCCACCACCATAGCCACCAGTGAAATCTTCAGCAACTAGGCCTCCACCTTGGACTAGGGACTATCCATGCTCCAAATATCACTAGGGATAAGGTCCCCTTTGCCTGCAGAGTGGTGAGTCAGTCAGTCCCAAGCCCCATCTGTTCTCTCTAACAAGTCTTGATACCAACTGCATCAGTTTAACTCCTCCAAAATAACATATGCCAAGACAGGATTAGACATGCAAGAGATTATTGGAGGAGACACCTATGAGTAATATAAGGATAGGATCTGGAATACCCAAGGAAGGCCTTGAGACTATGGTGCAGATCTGACACCTGTAAAAAGAAACTCATAAGGAGCATTGGACACAAAGCGTCCAGTCTTCCGCACAGTTATAGGAATGTTTCTAGGGGAGTATGCATGCCAAAGTTGCCCATTAGAAGAGTCCTTC
>PVKE010053289.1:0-10092 GCA_004027555.1 Craseonycteris thonglongyai
TGTGTGTGTGTGTGTGTGTGTGTGTGTGTGTGTGTGATATTTTTCTTGATTAGGTATGACTTGGTATTAGGGAGTGTATTAGCCAGGTTCTCCAGAGAAACAAAACCAGTTGTGTGTGTGTGTGTATAAGGTATGTGTGTGTGTGTACATTCTGCAGAGCCAATGTTGCAGTGTGAGTTTTAAAGTTAGAAGCTGCTGTAGAACCAGGAAGAGTTGATGCCCCAGTCTGAGGGCTGTCAGGCAGGGGAATTTGCTTTTACTCAGGGGAGAGTCAGCCTTGAGTTCTATTCAGGCCTTCGACTGATTGGCTGAGTCCCACCCACATAATGAAAAGTAATGTGCTTTACTAGGTCTACTAATTTAAATATTAACCTTATCCAAAAACATTCTCACGGAAACATTGAGAATAGGGGATGCTGGGATAACTCAGAAAGTTGGGTGCTTGCCTTGCAACCACAAGGTCCAAGCATCAGGTTCTGGCCCTGGCCAGGACAGGACCACGTGCTAAACTATGGTAACCACTGTGATGGCAGTGAGGGTTCTTGCCTCCTGGTTCGGTTCCCGCCCCACGTGGTCTCACATCCACCTGTGTGGAGTGAAACTATGTCACAGCTAATGATGTGCAACTGGCGGGACTTCTCTGGGCACTCCCCCCTTCTTTCTCTCTCACCTTCTCTCAAAGCAATAAAATAAATCTTAAAAAAACAAACAAAAAAATAATGTTTGACTAAATATCTGGGCACCCTGAAGCCCCATATAAGTTGACATAAAATTAACCATTGCAGGAAGTGAAAGATGTGCATAACCAGATTTCCATCCAGGGTGGTGAGCAGGTCTCAGAAACATGGGCAGATTGGACATAAGGAGGGAGAGAATCAGACCCTGTATCAGGTGTAGCCAATGGATTTCATGACAATGACACAAGATTCAGTTTTAAGTTTTTCTTTCCTATGCTGTATTTCCCATATTTTATCTTTAAGCCTTGGTGTTATGGGTTAAATTGTGTCCCCCTAAAAAAGACAAGTTGAGGGGAAGCCGGGGTGGCTCAGTGGGTTAAGCGCTCACTTTGCAGTTCCTGGGACCGGGGATCAAATCCCAGCCCCAGCCCGTGCGAAACCATATGCTGAACTGGGAGCTCTCCCAGTTCAGTTCTCTCTCTGTCTCTGTCAAAAATAAATAAAATATTTAAAAAAAAAATTATAAAAAAGACAAGTTGAGTCCTAACATGCAGTACCTTAGATTATCACCTTATTTGGATATAGGGTCTTTACAGAGATGATAAAGTTAAAATGAGATCAGTAGGATGGGCCCTAATCCAATATGATTCATGCCCTTATAAGAGGAGCAATTTGCATCCAGAGACATGCAAAGAGGGAAGACAATGTGAAAAGACACAGAAAGAATACAGTCAAGGAGCGAGGCCCCACAGTTCTCAGAAAGAACAACCCTACCAACACCTTGAGTTCAGATTTCTAGCTTCCAGAACTTTCAGACCATAAATTTTTGTTGCTTAAGTTACTTAGTTTGTGGTACTTTGTAATGGCAACCCTAGGAAACTACTGTAATACACTGAGCAAAGTCTACTACACATAATAGCCTGTGTTAACTATTCATGGAGGAAGGAGGGAAGGAGTTCATGCACAGATAGAGTATGGCTCTGGGGGTAGAGGGAGCAGCAGCATGAGATGGCAGAGGTAATTGGGGCAAAAGCCTGGAGCCGTGGGCTGTGGTCTGAGGAGAATCTCAGATGAGGTATTGAGGACAGTAGTACTTCGTATACAAAAAATACTATTAAGAAGGGTAGACATCATTATGACTATTGACAGTATTATCACCAAAAAATTTTACTGACTACCTACTGACATAACTACAGACACAACTAATTTGTAGTGGTCATTCCTGTGTTTGATCAGCCAAGAAACATTAATGGAGTTTATATTAACTTTTAAAATGTTAAAAATTAAAAGGTTTGTACTAACAT
This sequence comes from Craseonycteris thonglongyai, assembly GCA_004027555.1. NCBI lineage: Eukaryota > Metazoa > Chordata > Mammalia > Chiroptera > Craseonycteridae > Craseonycteris > Craseonycteris thonglongyai. Next base: position 1,982 of record PVKE010053289.1, read on the forward strand.
GGACAATGTTGAAAAGTAAAGGGTGTACATTAACTTCGACAATGTTAAAAATTAAAGAGATAATCTTTGACTCCATCTACTTAAACAACTGAGGCACTACCATCTTGAGGATGTGTGGAAGCCACAGTGACTACAGCACTATGCTTTGCAAAAACAGCTTTATCCAAAAGCTACCCTGTGAGCATGTTAACACACTGTTTTCTAACGTACTCTGTCCACTGAAATGTTGCTCTAGACATAGATAAGGGGCACCATAAGGCTATATGAATGGAAAAAAAGTGATGAATAGGAGGATGGAAGGAAAGGAGGGAGAGAAGGAGGGAGCGAGGTACATAGTACCTTTTTTTTTTTTATCACAGAGCCAAGTTCTAATCCAATTCAAATGACCAGATTTGGCTTCAAATAATAGTGGCTATTTCTAAAGTAGATCTTTGGAATATATGACAAACGTTGTGGTTACATTATTAATATGGGATGTAGATGTTAACAGTAATCTGTAAAAACGAATGCTTCTTTAGTGTCCTCATTTCATGGTTTACTTCTAACATCTTTGAAGTAGCATCTAACTTCAGAAAGTGGAATGAGAAAAGTTCATATCCCAGCATTCTTTGAAACGACTTCCTTTCTGTCCCTTTCCGGCGTTGAAGATGTCACAGCGAGGGTGTGGTGGGTCCTCCACAGCGAAATTTCGGATTTCCCTGGGTCTTCCGGTTGGAGCCGTGATCCACTGTGCTGACAACACAGGAGCCAAAAATCTGTATCATCTCTGTGAAGGGGATTAGGGGACGACTGAACAGGCTTCCTGCTGCTGGTGTGGGTGACATGGTGATGGCTGCAGTCAAGAAAGGCAATCCAGAGCTCAGAGAGAAGGTACATCCAGCAGTGGTAATTTGACAACGAAAGTCATACCGGAGAAAAGATGGCGTGTTTATTTATTTTGAAGATAACGCAGGGGTCCTAGTATACAATAAAGGGTAGATGAAAGGTTCCACCATCACAGGACAGTTGCAAAGGAGTGTGCAGATTTGTGGCCCAGGATTGCATCCAATGCTGGCAGCACTGCCTGATTCTTTGATATGTTTGTAAAAAAAATTAAAATTATTTGCCCCCCCCCCCCAAAAAAAAAGAAAGTGGAATGAAGATGCCTTGAAGGTCTAGGGATTAAGTAGAAGCAAAAGAAATCCAACAACAGTACCTTTAATACTGAGTAGTACTAATATGTAATAACAGCTATTTTATTCTAACAATTTCCATTTTAAAGAATTACTGCTATTCATTTTCCTTACCTAGCTCATTATTAATTATAATTTTTTAGGACTTTATGCATTACTGGAATTCTATTAAATACCAAATGATTTCCCACATATGTACGTTTAGAATCTGTTTTAGTAGAGAGAAATTACTCTTCCCTAGAAGAGTCATCCAGTAACATTGTCCAGACAGTCAAAATAAATGTCATTGTCCTTCTTCGTTATCAAGGAATAACTTATAATGCTCCTAGTCCCAGGTGCAGCTAGGGAAGAAAATGATAATGCATAACTGGAAATAGCTTTCGTGGGGCAGGGAATGGGAGGGTAGACTGAGTATCCATCTACTTTAGAGATGTTACATGTGCAAGAAAAGTACTTGATGCATTTTCTAAGGAAATGTTTGACAGATTTTTCCTGGCCTGTCATGGTCCATAAATAGGCTTTACTATCTTAATGTCACTAAATATTCCATAAAAAAAAAAAAAAAAAAAAAAAAAAAAAAAAAAAAAAAAGCCTGATAGCCACTGTACTCTGAAATCATTTTTGTAAAGAAGGTCCTAAGTGAAAGGAACGGCTGGGGCAACAATTTTGGGAAGGCCCAAACCAGTTCTGATGTAATGCCTCTTCCAGGAAAATCCTAGGACTTTGGGGATGCTTGTTTCTGGTTTGAGTGCAAAATATGACAGCCTTGGGTAGACTTAATACAAGTGGACATGATTACACAGCCCTGCTCCACAACATTAGTGGGAGTAAATGCCTCCTCCAGAATTCTGCCAACACTGTTTCTATCCAGACATCCATTAATAAACATTACAGTCATAAAATATTGGTTGGCTTCTGTGGCTGGCTTGTCTGCCTAATGGAAACGAGGTCTAGATTTTTTAAAAGTGTCAACATGGGGGGAAGCGGGATGGCTCAGTGGGTTAAGTGCTCACTTTGCAGCGCTGGGGACCAAGGATCGAATCCCGGCCCGTGCAGACCCATGTGCTGAACTGGGGAGTGGCCCCAGTCAGTTCTCTCTCTGTCTCTGTATCTCTCTTTCTCTCTCTGTCAAAAAACAAAAACCAAAAAAAACAAAAAAACATTTAAAAGTGTTAACATGGGTAAGCGTAGAAATGCTGTTCTCCAAGAGATGACATCAGAAATCTGGGGTATCCAGAATAGAAGTTTGGTAAAGGCCTATTTACATATATATATACTATACACAATTTTTTAAAATTTAAAATATTCTTAATTGAAAATATAAAAATACTCCTTGTTTTGTGGTAATTGTCAAGGAGGTACCTTTCTGGTTCTAATTCTGCCTTGCTGAGTTGCCACTTGACTTTCTTCAGAGACATCAGCATAAATGGAAACATCTTTCTTCAACTTCCTGGGTACTGATATTCCAAGTGAGTATTTCTAACAAGTTGAGACGATTTAATGGAAATATACATTATAAATAAGTGTAGTATTTTACGCATTCCTAAAAGTAACAATTCTTTTAGTTAGTGTCCACTTCACCGTTTTAAAAACTTAATCTGTGTTCTCTCTTTTGATCTTTGACAGCCCTATGAAGTGGATAGGAAGGTAAATACCAACCTTTCACAGCAGAGAAAGTAAACTCAGAGAGAATAAGAACCTGGCCACAGTCACAAGTAAATTAGGTTGCTTTCAAGATAAACCTGATTTTATTTCCTTAGTATTTTCTTAGAATTCCTGTTGAAGGAAGAGAAACTGCCAGTTAGGTAGGGGAGGATTCCAACTCTAACCTGCACCCAAGTCCTTTAAACTCATCTAGCTCTGGGCTCCACAGGCTTGCTAGAATCTTAAAGTGATAGTGCCTCTATAACTTACCTAGAACAAGGTGTTTAATTTTAAAAGATTTACTTTCCACATTGCAAGTAAAAAGAAATAACACAGTTTTATTAAAAAGCCAATGTGATAAGAAAATTTTGATGCTATTTCATAAACAAGTAGTATTTGGTAGGATTACAAAAAGAAACTATATTATTCTCTCAAATGACAAACATCAAATGAGCAGGGATGGTAAATTGCAGAGATCCTCTTAGAAGCAATGACCCCTTTCGTAGGCATTTGTAAATAGTAAGACACTGAACTTCTGAGTTTCCTTCCTGGGAAAAACCTTGTGAACCTCCACATGTTCTCTTTTACAATCATCACAACAGCCCCTCTGACAGTTGCCAGCACAGGAATTATCATCCCATTTTATCCTTGGAAAAACTGAGGGTTCAGAGATCAATGGATTGATCCAAGGTCACATAGTGAGCCACCAGGAGAGACTAACCCCAGCCCTGTTTTCTCCACAATGACTTGATGGTCACAGTAAGTGACTTGCCTGCAGTAATTGAAAGAAAATATTTGGGAACACTGATGGCATGCTCGTCACATATGCAGGTGGCTAGGCCTGAGAGCTCGTCCTAGCTCTGCCCCTAACTAATTAGGAGGTTTGCACAAGTTCCTGAACCAGACTGGGCCTCAACATCCTTCTTGGAGAAACCACACAGTTGAAATAGATCAGGGGTTTTCAGACTTTCTTTTTCTTTTCTAAGGGAGCTCTTACTGTTTTAACATTTATTCAGTGCACATTGTAATGCTATATTTAATTGATAAAAGATAAGCTGCATACAATCCCAACCTTCTGCCTGGCTCGCCCCACCTCTGACTGGATTCTCCTGGACACAGTTGAAGAACAGGGTTAGGTCATCTGAAAGCTCATTCCTGTTCTAAAATTCAGTATTTTTAAGGTTGAAAGCAACTAGCTGTTCAATTTGCTACCTGTTCACGTCCTCTAAGCACCCTGTGCTATAAAAGAGCTCCAGACTTGAAGTCAGAGGAGCTGGATGTGGACCCCTGCTCCATCAACCAGTGGTCTATGCTTCACCTCGCCAACCCTCTGCTTCCTTATGTATAAAATGAAGGCATGGGAAAGCCGGGACGGCTCAGCGGGTTGAGCGCTCGCTTTGAGGCCACGAGGACCGAGGATCGAATCCCGGCTCCGGCCCAGGCAGGACCCACGTGCTGAACTGGGGAGTTCCCACAGTTCGGTTCTCTAGCTGTCTCTGTCTCTGTCTCTCTCTCTGTCTGTCAGGAGTAAAATAGAAATAAATATGCACTGAAGATAAAATAATCACTCTCTATAAATATAAAAAAAAGATAAAAAAAAAAAATGAAGGCAGTAGCCCTTCCCAGCTAAGAGCACAGCCATTCCGCACTTAATGACTTCCTGTTTAATGAACACTCAGACTTATGACCAGTTCTCCAGAGTGGAGAACCCTTTTCTCAGTTTGTGTGAGTCTTGGAGAACCCCTTTCTCAGTCTTTGTCTCCTTTCCACAGTGGGTTAGTATTCACTACATGAAGTGCTCACCATCACGCTAGAGCACATGTTTCATTGAAAAGTGTGGTGTTGTGTGATGTCTATTGAAAAATACCATAAATACCATTACTTTCTCCATGTATAAGATACTGTTGCTTAAAATTGTTACCGGTAGACTAAAAATTGGGGATTGGGGAAGCCGGGATGGCTCAGTGGGTTAGGCACTCACTTTGGAGCCCCGGGGACCGAGGATCAAATCCTGGCCCTGGCCATGCTGACCCATATGCTGAACTGGGGAGTGCCCCCAGTTCAGTTCTCACCGGGGTGAGACCCTGGTCCAGTTCCTGCCCTGTGTAGCCCTGTGCCCACCTGTGGAATGAAACTATATGGAAAAACCAATGATGTGCAACTATGGAGACTGTTCTGGGCCCTCCCCTTCTCTCTGTCTCTGTCTCTGTATCTCTCTCTGTCAACACCAATAAATAAATCTTTAAAAAATAAAAATAAAAATACATAAATAAATAAAAATTGGGGGTTGTCTTATACACAGGAGTAACCTGTGTATTGATTTCTTAATGTTGGGTTAGAAAAGTAGGGGTTGTCTTGTACATGGGGCATCTTATACATGGACAAATATAATACATACCCTATGGCACCACAACACATAAGAGATCCACCTTTAAGGTCCTTGCTTACCAACTAACTCGCTTAAGTTTGTTGTTAAGTAAAGAGTGCCTGTACTTTGTAAACTGTTAAAAGGATTAAGTAGTGTACAGTGTTAATAGTATCTTCTGTGCACAACACCTTTCCATGGGACTGGCTTTATCCTCAGAATGATATGGGGCACCAACCTGGGTAGAGGTGGTAGCTATCATATTTGGGTTCACTTTCTCTGTGAGCTGAAAGCCCCAACCTGTAGAGAGTGTGTGAGCTATCAACACAGCAACTCATTAAACCACGGAAGCACCACTAGTCAAAGGGAAGAATTGTCCCTATAATCTGACCTTGAGAATAATGAGCCATCTATACTTGCCCCTATACAAAATAATTACTATCATTAATTGAGTGCTTAGTACATGGTATGTACTATTTTTATATGAGTTATCTCATTCAATCTTCACAAGATGGGGAAGATGGGATAGCTCAGTGGGTTGAGTGTTCGCTTTGCAGCCCTGGGGTCTAAGGATAGAGTCCTGGCCCTGTCCCATGCGGGCCCACATGCTGAACTAGGGTGTGCCCCCAGTTTGGTTCTTGCTGGGGCCCATGTGAGAGACCCCGGCCCCATTCCTGCCCAGCAAAGCCCTGCGCCCACCTGTGGAATGAAACTATATGGAAAACTGTGATGTACTACTGTGGAGACTGCTCTGGGCCCTCCCCATTCTGTTTCTCTCTGTCTGTTTCTCTCTCTCTCTCTGTCAAAAAAAACCAATAAAAATAAATCTTAAAAAAAAAAATCTTCACAAGAAAACGTTGCAGTAGTAGTATCCCTATTTTATAGTAAAAACAACCAATAAAGTCAGGTATTATTCCTACTTTGTAGCTTAGATTGGTTAAGCAACCTGCTCAGATTCATACAGTTAGCAAGTGGCAGAGTGTGACCTCTGAATTAAAAACTCTGAACTTCTCAGCTCTGCATTTCCCAGTTAGAAGACATGATTTTCCTTACTCAGCCTGAGGCCCAAATACCTCCATTTTGCTTTATCTTTGCATTGCCTTAGTCAGCTCCATCTCTCCATTTTTATTTTTTCCTCCATTTGAAAGTGCTTCATTCATCTTCATAAAACTCAGAGGTGGAAAGCTCCTATTAGTCATTAGCGTGCCTCCCCTCCCCCAGTCTCCTGCTTGTCCTCTCTAGCATGTTTTCTGCGTGGGAGTTAGGGAATCGAGCCATTAGTCCTGTAACTCATCTCTGTCAGGAAGATTTTCCTCTTACACTTATCTTCCTCTTCAATTTTGCATTTTACCATTGCTCTCTGTGGGCTGCACAGTTCAGCTCTTCAGACTGCATTGCCTAAGTCTGCTCAGGGTCTCAGCAGTGGTATTGCTGAGCTGCCTCTTCCCCTTACACTATGGCCAGAGTGACTTTCTTATTAGCACCTGGCAGATGCTTTCCCCAGAGGAGAAAGGTGGAGGTGAGCTGCGGGGAAGTGCTGGGAGAGAAAATGAGGGGGAAGAGGTGTGAGCACAGGGCCTGAAATCTGATTAGTCAGCAGACCTTAGACCCAGTCCGGCTTGGACACTTCACTTAGGGGGCCCCTCCACTGGCACAGAAGCCTTTACTGTCCAGCTAGGCATGATTCCAGTAGGATGCTGTGCTAGGCCCTAAACTTGGTGCCAGGATCACAGAAATAAATGGAGTGTGTCATCACAAGCAAGACCGCTTGGTGCAGTGGAGAGCATGTCAGCTTTGCGATTTGAAAAATCGAGTTTCAGTCATTGCTCTACTTCTTAGTTAGCGATGTGACTTTCACAGGTCATTGAGCCCCCCAAGCTGCAGCTTACTCATTTGTCACATGGGGAGACAATACCTGGGTTAAGTGGTTTCTATAATGGTTATGGACAATGACCTGGCACAGAGTGGGCACTTAATCAATGATTATTCTTACTTTTCGAAGTCCTAATTCTAAACCACTTACCCTAACCACTTTCTTATAACTTTGTATCCTACTTGGAGTCTTTAGGCAATTAGCTATACCTCTTAGTTTTCCATTTTTATTGTGCTACAAACCAGTCTAGAACATTCTGTTCTTCTGGTTTCACCTTTAGTTATCAGCAATTCCACACAGTTCACTACTGCCTAGAAAGCAGAACTCAGATATTAGCTATGAGACCAAGTAAATATATATTTTTTCTATTTTCACTTGGTTATGAAATTCACCACTGACATTCCGAAATGGATGTAGATACTATTAACCATCTTTGTTACTCCATATATATGTTGACAATTTCTCAATTGCATCAAAAGTATTGCATGCCCACTGGTATTAGCAACATTATCTTAATATGCAAAGAGAACCTAACTTGAACAAAACATTTAATTGAAACACTCTTTCCAAATGAATCCATGTGACCATTCTCAGCCAAAAGGAGACTTCCTCTCTCTTAAGGTCAATAAAATCTACTCAATTAACAAATATTTATTAGAGTCTACAATGTACAAAAGACCTAATAAATAAATAAATAAATAAATAAATACGTAATAAATATATATATTTTATTTATTTATTTATTTTGACAGAGGAGAGAGAGAGAGAGAGAGAGAGAGAGAGAGATACAGAGACAGAGAGAGAACTGAACTAGGGGAGCTCCCAGTTCAGCACATGGTTCCGCACGGGCCGGGGCCAGGATTCGATCCTCGGTCCCCAGCGCTGCAAAGTGAGCGCCTAACCCACTGAGCCATCCCGGCTTCCCCAGGATGTAATAAATAAAGTAATAAATAAAGAAAATAGAGATGACGATTGCAATGAAGAAAACATTACAAAGTGATATAATAGTGACTAGACAGCTATTTTATTCATTTATATATTTATAGTTACCTTAAAA
>PVKE010053290.1:0-10087 GCA_004027555.1 Craseonycteris thonglongyai
CCCCCTCCCTCCAGCAATCACCAAGCTATTGAGTGTGTCCATAGGTCTCTATGTCACAAAGTTTTCTTAATATTCTTTTCTTTAAAGAAAAAAGGAGTACTTTTTATAAATTTTGGAGCAAATTATTAAAATAAAAGATCTTTATCTAGCAATGAAGTGCCACTTAAAATAGAAAAAGGGGTAAGATATTTGGAAAAAATATTTCAATAAGGATGGAATATATTTCATATAAATAAAAATCTTAATTGTCTTTTACTTTTTGCTATCAGTTTATGAAGTGGGCAGTGCATATTTGTTCTGGCATGTCTCAGACTCATTGCAGGCATTGATACTTTGTACTTTGTGGATTCTGAAACCTAATTGTCTTAATCCTAGACCTTGGGAAAAGTGTATATTCCTGTTTCCTGTATATAAGTAAATTCCAGTTTTGAATAAAATTTTATTTTCCTATTTCTTATTACATAATTCTTATTGCGGAGATTGGCCTGGGTTCTCTCTTTCTCTCTTTCCCTCTCCACAAGTATGCTGATTGTGGTAGTGTGGTGAGGAAAAAAAGACTGCTAGTCATTATGTATGTAACTATAACATACTTTGAACAGAAAGCAAAGCTAAGTAAGCTTATTGGTACTTGTATTTATGGTTTATCTATTCATTGATACAATTTAATTGCATCTTTGATATGAAAGTATAACTATTGCCATTTTACGTATTATAAAGTTACTTCTATTTGCCTGGGAATCAGGCAAATAGGGTAAGGAAAAGGAACTATTGTATGTTTTTTTTGGTTGTTGACTCTTACGTAAAAGATAATGTCAAATCTGATCTAGGCAGTTATCTAGACTTTGGTGATACAGCAGTGACCACAGCTTCCACTGCAACAGGGAGCTATAGATACCAAATATGTAAACACATAAAGAAGGTGCTTTCAGTACTAAGGTTGATGAAGACTGTAAAAGAGGATAATTAGTAGAAAGCGTCTAGAGAAGGTAGCTTTGGCTGGAGCAGTTAGGAAGTCTGTCCTGAATAGCTAACATTGAGTTGAGCTGTATGAGGAGAGGAAGGCAGCCATGCCAAAAATCTGGGGGAAGAAAGTCCCAAGTAGAAGGAATGAAAAGTGCAAAGGCCCTGAGATGGGGAAAAAACTTGGTTTATGTGGAGGGCCAATGTCTTGAGTATAGTAACGAGAGTAGAAAAAGACAGGCAGGGACTGGATCTTATAAGGTCTTTGTAGGCTGAAGTATTTGGGTTTTATTCAATTCCTATTGATAAGCTTTTGGAGGGTTTTGAATAGAAGAATGGTATGATGTGATTTAAAATCACTGCTTTGAGGAGGATGGACCACAGGGGACCAGTGGTGGAGACAAGGAAATTATTTATGTGACCATTGCAGTTAACTGAGGGAGAGGAGCTGATGATGGTTTAGACCAGAAGTCCAGCTCACTACCTGTTTTCATATGGCTCACAAGTTGAATGGTTAGTACCTTTATCAGTGGTTGGAAAAAACTAAAGGAAAAATAATGTTGAAGACACATGAAAAGCATATGAGATTCAGATTTCAGTGTTCATAAATGCAGTTTTGTCAGAACATAGCCACATTCATTTGTTTTCATCTCTACAGATGCTTTTGGAATTTTTGTTGTGAGTAGAAACTTAATATCTTGATTTCCCCTATCACACAGTAGTGGCTTAGCAGTGGGTAAAGTTTATTGTGATGTTTTTGTTTGTTTGTTTGTTTTTGTGTGTTCAGGACCAAGACTAAAATTTTTCTGAAGGACCATACCCAGCCACTATTATTGAACATTGAATCTCTTTGAAAGTGAGCTTATGTTGCAGACTTTATAGTTTCTTAATGAATTCAACCTAAACTTGCAAGACAAAACAATCTTATATGAAGAAAATATAGTGTGGTAAAGTCATTTTGACGACAACTAACATTTGAATCACAACTAATGTCGAAATGCTTTTATACTTCCAGAGCTGTCAAAAGATGAAAACAAGAAGCAAATTACAGTTCCAGCAACAATTTTCAAACCTCAATGCCAGAGCAAAGGAAATTTCTGTATTTTAAAATTTCTTTGACTGTACTATTGAGAATCTTTCTGCAACTTTCAATTGTAGTGTTAAACTGTAGATTGTGGAGTATAGATTTATCTGTAGCATAATGTTACACTAAAAGCAAATATCAAGAGAAGAATCTAACAAAATTCTATAAACGCCTTCCAAGTGATGAATATGCTCAAGTAAAATCAAATACATGTGGATTGATGTTGGTATTTGGCAATACCTGTCTGTGGAAAGACATTTTCAAAGATGAAATATGTAAAATCTCATTATACATTGTCAATTCACTGTTACAAAAAACAACAAGAACGTGCTCAATTATTACTACACTTTGTTGCCCAAAAAAGTGAAAATTTGTTTTCTCTCTTGTTATATAAATAGCTACATAATATCCTCCATTCTGCCTCTGGACTCAGAGCCAAAAATGTTTACTATATGACCCTTTACAGCAAGATTAGCCAACCCTTGGTTTAGACTAAGGTGGTAGCAGTGGGGATAATAAAAAGTGAACAAATTTGACATATAATTGGGAGGGAATGCAGAAAAGATTGGCAGGTTGATTAGGTACTGGGTGTAAAGGAAGTTAAAGAATTAACAGTGAGCAACGGAATACATGATAGTCATTTTTGAGATATGAAGGTTAGGGGTACAGCAGGTTTGGGGAGGCAAATTAAGAATTCTGTTTGGACTTGGTAGGTTTAATATGTGCATTAAATATGCAAGTGTTGATGTTCAATTAATAATTGACTATATGAGTCTTTAAAATTTTAATTTTATTGTTTTTGACAGAGAGAGAGAGACAGAGAGAAGAAGGGAGGCCCCAGAGCAGTCTCCATAGTTGTACGTCATCAGTTTTTTGACATAGTTTCACTCCACAGGTGGGCATGGGGCTGCACAAGGTGGGAACCAGGCAGGGAGCCTCCCACATTGGAGGCATGCCCTGGTCAGGAGCCAAAACGGGGGCCTCCTACATGAGAAGCTCTCCCCAGCAGGAACTGAACTGGGGTGAGATACACACCCCAGCTCAGCATATGGGCCTGCACAGGCCAGGACTGGTACTGGGACCGGGACTCGATCCTCCGATCCTGGGGTGGCAATGTGAGCACTCAACCTTCTGAGCCATCCTGGCTTCCTCCACATATGAGTCTTTAAGTCAAAGGACTATTAGGAGTTGAAAATAAGGTTGACAGCCATAAGCATGTAGATTTTTCTCTAAAAGCGCGATCTACCTCATGTAAAAGAAAAATTGGACCTTTATCTTATGCCATATACAAAAATTAAACCCAAATGGATTGAAGATCTAAATAGAAGGCCTAAACTACAACACTGCTAGAAGAAAATTAAGCTAAAATCTTCATGATATTGAACTTAAGAATGATTTCTTGGATATAACATCAAAATCATTGGCAACAAAAGCAAATATAGACAAATGGGAGTAAATGAAACTTAAAAACTTTTGTGCCTCAAATGATACAGTCAACAGAGGAAAAAAGCATCCTATGCAATGGGAGAAAACATTTGTTAATCACATGTCTGATAAGGGATTAGGATCCAGGGTGTATTAAAAGCTTCTATAATTTAACAACAAAAATACTAACTTGATTAAAAAATGGACTTGATTAAACATGCTCCAATGATCATATACTATTACTGGAAACAAACAAACAAAAAACAGAAACTAACATATGTTGGTGAGAACATGGAGAAATTGGAGCCTTTGTGCATTGTTGGTAGAATTGTAAAATGGTGCAACTGGTATGGAAAGCAGTATGAGGGCTCTGTGTGTGTGTGTATGTGTAATATATATATATATATATATATATATATCTACCATATGATCCAGCAATCCCACTTCTGGGTATATATTCAGAAGAATTGAAATCAGTATCTTGAAGAGATATCTGCTCCCCCATGCTCATTGCTGCATTATTCACAATAGCCAACAGGTGGAAGCAACCAAAATGTCCATAAGTGTACAAATGGATAAACAAAATGTTTATATATGTAAAATAGAATATTATTCAGCTGTAAAAAGGATAGAAATTCTGTCAAATGCTACCACTATGGATGAACCTTTATGACATTATGCTACATATAATAAACCACAAAAATACAAATACTGTATAAATCCATTTATATAAGGTTTCTGAAGTAATCAAATTCATAGAAACAGAAAGCAGAAGAGTGGGTTCGAGGGTCTGGGGGGAGAAGAAAAAGGGGAGATATTTAATGGGTATAGAGTTTCAGATTAGCAAGATGAAAATATTTTTGAGCTCTGTTTTACAGTAATGTAACTATTTACTACTACTGAACTTTATACTTAAAATGGTACAGTTTATGTTTTTTACCACCAAAACAATTCTCTTATTTGGAAAATAATAAAAGCCAAAGAAATTTTGTAAAAAGAAATACAAAGTTGGAGGATTTATACATTCTGATTTCAAACCTTTGAAATGGCAGTATCAAGAAAGAGTGGCATTGGGAAGTAGAAGACTAGATCAGTAGGACAGAGGAGAGTCTAGAAATAGATCCAGATGTAGACGATGAATTAATTTTTTGGCAAATGTGCTGAGGACTTCAATGGGACATTCTCTTAAACATGGTGGCTGAACAACTGAATGTCCATTTGGGGAAAAATGAACTCATTTATTAGATGAGTGCTGGCCTGGAGGCAGGGACCAAGGTTGGGCTGTGAAAGGGTTGCAAGTACCTTTTGCAGATGATGGAAATATTTTGTATCTTTATTGTTCTGGTGTTTTGTTTTGTTTAATAACTCAGAAGTCATTGAATTCTATACTTTAAATGGAAGGTAGTATTTTGAACATAAATTATAATTCAATGAAGTTGATCTTTTAAAGTGAGTGTCTGGGTATCCATTTCTAACTTATGGGCTTAAATATATTTGATGTGCTTTAATTCATTGCAGTTGTCGTCCTTATTGATGATCAAATGTCCCATGTTTGGCCAGAGGTAGTTTCTTCAAGTTGGCTTCTGAGTTCTTTTGACAGGATCCCAGTCTTTGGTAGGTCCCTTACTTTCTGATGTGACAAAAATGCAGCAGCTTTATTTTTGCCCTAAACCTGGAATCAGCCCTTTTTCCCAGAAGCATTGATATTTTTTGAGTGGGAAGTAATATCTGTAGACAACTGTTGGGGTTCTAGGGAAGTTGTTGCTTCTAGGCCTTTTTAGAGTTTCTGGGGAACTGCTGCCGCTGCCATCTTCCCAATCAAAAATAATCCAATTCGAAAGAACTGTTGTGATTGAGTCTGTTACTGTGTTGCAGAGGTGATTGATTATGCTGATTCTATACTGGCAAGTATGGACAAGATCCTGTGGCTCTTCTTTTCTGCTATAGGCTGGGATGTGTCTGGTCTGGAAGTAATGGGGTTGCTCTGAGTGTTTTCCTTTACTGCTATTAAAACCTCAACAGTGTAGAAGTCATTATGTTATTGAACTATTTATTCATAATCTAAGTCATTCTATATCACTCCTTTCCCCAATTTCTTGATAGCTACACCTCTAATACTCCCCATTTAAAACTTCTGCTAAACAATTGAACATTGAGAGATCTATACAAGGTGTGATCAAACCGCAGTGCATATTTATATTTAAAAAAATTTATTACAGTAAAAGGCACATTGCCATTAATCTCTTCCAAAGTATTCCCTGTCAATTCAAAAACACCCCATCATTCTTGCCACTTTCTGAAGCAGTTTTGGAAGTCCTCTTTCCTGAGTATCTTTAGTTGCATTGTCATGGCTGCCTTGTCCTGAATTGATTAAAAACATTTACCTTTCATGATTATTTTTATGAATCTCTTTTTTTAAGAGAAATGTTTTTTTGTTGTTGTTTTTATTGTTTTTGCCAAAGAGAGAGAGAGAGAGATACAGAGACAAAGAGAGAACTGAACTGGGGGAACTCCCCATTTCAGCACATGGGTCTGCACTCATGATTATTTTGACTTTGGGGAGGAGCCAGAAGTCACACAGTGCCAGATCCAGCGAATAAGGTGGATGAGGACACACCGTAATGTTTTTATTTGACAGAAATTTCCATGCCGGAAGTGATGTGTGACATGGAGCATTGTCATGATGGAGGATGAAAACTTTTGCCCATTTCTCAGACACTCATGAAAGAGGACTTTCAGAACTGCTTCAGCAAGTGGCAAGCACAGTGGGTTAAGAGTGTGCAAAGTGAAGGGGAGTATTTTGAGGTGCATTAATGGCAATGTGTCTTTTGCTGCAATAATTTTTTAAAATTAAAACATTCACTGTATTTTTTAATCACACCTTGTAGGTTACTCTTATCTTTCATAGTGTGGAAAGACTTCAGAATTCCTGGTGAAGATTGATCTTATGTTTCTGCTTCTGCATTACTGCTGGGAGTAAGGAGGAAGTGCAAGAAAACGGGCCTTGTTCTAAAAGAACTCAACATCTAATTGATAATCTAATCTGAGACATTGTAGAGCTGTTCCATCCTGAAGTCAAAATGGGTGGGTTGGGATTCTTACTCTCCTGTTGCAATTTAGACAAATTACTTACGTTCCTATACCTTGAACTTTCCTGTAAGTAAAACAAAATAGAGATTTTCAGATTTATTTGTTTTTCAAATTCTAAGTTTCTGTGAATGAATCAGGTTTACTTCTCTTGTGTTCGGTTGACCCTTGAGTACTTTGATGTGAATGAATACAGTGGCATTTTCCTTGGCCTCCCAGTCCAGCCCCTCCCCCATTCCTAGATGTCATCAACCTTACCTCAGACCATTAATCTTTCTGAAACATAAACAGGTTATTTCCCCCATTCTTACTCATAAGTATAAGAACTTTGTAAAGTATGAACCCTCTCTGTGAAAGATGTGACCTGGTTCTGTAATTCCTTCTCAGTTTTCTTTCTTGCTACTTCCTTTCATCAACCCAACCTATCTCTGGCTAAACCAAACTACTCACCATTCCTTAAACTCATCATGCTTTTTCTTAATCTGAACTTTTCATGAACTGTCTCATCAGACCAAAAGTTTCTCTTTTCCTTTCTTTTTTGAGAATCCCTGCTAGTTTTTTAAAAATATTTTCTTTATTGCTTTTTTTTTTTTTTTTTAAGATTTATAGTTTGAGAGAAGGTGAGAAAAATAGAGAAAGAAAGGGGCAGGGCTCAGAGCAATCTCCATAGTTGTACATCATCAGCTGTGACATAATTTCATTCTATACAGGTGGATGTGGGGCCGTGTGGAGCGAGAAACAAACTGAGGGCCTCCCGCATGGGAGGGGAGAACCCTCACTGCCTGCTGGTGGTTACCAATTGTGCTGCAGTTCAGCACATGGGTTTGCACAGGCCAGGATTCGATCCCTGGACCTTGCAGTTGTAAGGCAAGTGCTTGACCTGCTGAGCTATCCTGGCATCCCCTGCTCAGTTTTTGATACCCAGCTCTAATCTATCAAGTTTTCCGTAACTCTTCTGGGCATTAATTGGTCTGGTGCCTTATCCTATAATACATTGTACATTTTATACTATGGATTTATCATAATGAATTACAAGTTATTTGAGAAGTCTGCTCCTTCCTTTAGTCTCCTGGACAGTGGGTTTTAATTCAGCTAGTACTGAACACATTGTTGATGGATTGATGAATAGATGGTTGGATGGATGACTAAAATAGAAGTGCTAGTCAATATTAGAACCTCGAATTCAAGACCCTTAGGATACTGAAGGAAAGAATCTATTTTATTCCATTCTGCATTCTTTCTCCTTTTGCCTTTATTAAATTATACATGCCCATATAGAAGAATAGGAATAATAGATAAGCTTCCTTCCAAAAAAGGTCAACTAATATCTTCCACCCAGAAATAACAGTTAACTATTTTGATGTTCATTATTTGTGCCAGAATTTTATGTACATCTATATAATTTTAATAAGAGTTAGTCTGAATAATACTGTTTTGTTCCTTTTTGCACTTAGAAATGTACTGTAAACATTTTTCATGTTTCTAAAATTTTTAAATGGCTGCATGAGTATACAATAATTTATTTAACCAGTTTCTTTTGTTCATCATTTAGATTGCTTGATATTTTAATTTTTATAAACTACATTGTGATGACTTTTTTGTACATGTATTTTTCTGCTCACTCATGACTTTCCTTCGGGTAAATTCTTACAAGCGAAATTAATGGGTAAAAATAACTAAATTTGAGTTTTCTACACTACCACACCACCTTGAGTATGCTAGTCAAAGTACTGTGTCAAGTCACTTATCAGTATTTACAGGCAGGGGTAAACATGTTGGTATCAATGTGCATCAAACTGCTTTCCTTCTTACTGATCTAACCTCCTTCAATTAAGGAACCTGGGCTCCGCCTAAATTCTAGAGATTCACTCTCGGTTCTATGGTTTATGTGATCTTAAAGGTTGGAGTTAGTAAACCTCTACTTTAAAAGCAATAAAATTAGGATACATCTGTAATAGTTCATGGCATATAGTTGAGTGAAAGTCACAAATACTTTCTCCAGGGCTATATCTGGGAACTTAAAAAAAAATTCATAGCTACTTAGAACCACTTTATTTGTTTACATAGTCTTTGAAGCCACTGAACCCTCTCTGACTAGCACAAGAAAGGAATAATTTTGAATAACAAATTAGGAATAAATAAAGCAATTTTACTGGTGAGAATTATCTGGGAAAAAGTATAATTTACATCCAATGTACTATTTAATAATATGTTGTTAGTAAACTAAAATTAAAACAGTTAAGATATATATAAATAATATTGTACTCACTTTGAACTTATTAACAAATAAATGCATAACATAGAGTTCTTTTTTTTATTTTACTACTCTCTGGACATGGTAGAATTGTACTGTTCTTATTTTAACCAAATGCTAAGTCATTTTTTAAAACAATTTTATTGAGATATAATTTATATACCATACAATTCACCCAAAGCATATACATAACTCTGTGTTTTTTAGTTTCTTTGTAGAGTTGTGCAATCATCACTTAAATTAATTTTGCAATATTTTCACACCCCCAAAAAGAAACCTCATAGCACTCACTACCCATTTCCTCCAATCCTCCTCCCCCTAATCAATCAATCTTCCTTCCTTTTTAATAAAATGGGAAATTAATTAATATTTTATACCTGATTTTTAAAAATGTTTGGTAGAAGTGTGATCACATCCAGTACTAGCATGGCATATTAGGACTTTGACCAATTGATAAATAAATGGCCATTTGACTGAGAACACAATTCCTTTATAAGGAACTTAACACATACTTATTTTTGTATGTAGACTATTATCTAAGAGAAACAAAATGGTAATTTAAGAGTTCAGACATATTAGATAAGTCTTGACTTCTGGACATCGTAAAGGTGTGGAAACTTTTCCTGAAAAAATTTTTCTTTTTCTCTAAACTTTTCCTCCTTGCTTCAAGGGGGACTTGTTTCTCAAATGTCAGTGACATGTTTCATGTGAGACATTGCAAAGAATCATTTCCTGTTGTATCTGTTACTTAGGTACCAAGGTATAGGCCACTTTTTTTTTTAAAGACCTATTTTTATTGTTTTTGACAGAGAGAGAGAGAGAGATACAGAGACAGAGACAGAGAGAAGGGGGAGGGCCCAGAGCAGTCTCTATAGTTGCACATCATTGTTTTTTCCACATAGTTTCATTCCACAGGTGGGCGCGGGGCTGCACAGGGCAGGAACTGGGCCGGGGTCTCACCCCGGTGAGAACCGAACTGGGAGCACTCCCCAGTTCAGCATGTGGGTCCACACGGGCTGGGGCCGGGATTCGATCCTTGGTCCCTGGGGCTGCAAAGTGAGTGCTTAACCCATTGAGCCATCCCGGCTTTCCCTAGGCCACTTCTTTTTTTTTTATAGAATTTTTTTTTTTTTTTTTTAATTTATTGTTAAATTTGATGAGGTTACATTGGTTGGTAACAATTAGACAGTTTACAGATGTACAAGTCCACATCACATCATTCATGCATCGTATTATGTGCCCATCACTCAGTATCAGTTCCCCTTCCATCACCTTAT
>PVKE010053291.1:0-10091 GCA_004027555.1 Craseonycteris thonglongyai
GAAAAGGACCTTTTCTCACTGAGAGGCTCTTTGTATTTCAGTTTGGAGAAATAAACCCTTCTTTAAGATATCTTCTCAAGCATTGGCTCAAACTGTGTCCACATGGCCAGCCTTGGCTGGATTAAAGTACTGAGATCCTCCAGCCTTTGTAATAAAGAAAGGCCAGGGAGAAAGAATTTGAAAAGTCATGTTGAGTAAACTAACCTACAGAATCTGCTGCAATTAAATACACCTAAGTCATCTTTCTCACTGATAAGCATTCTCTTTAGATTACTTTTTTTCTTTCTTCTTTGATTCCAGCTCCTCTATATCTTGGGAAAGTCTTGATATCTTTGTTATGTGTGTTTCAGTAATGAAGCCCCAGCTCACTCAGGCTTAAGGAAAGGGTGTCCAACCTTTGGCTTTCTGTGGGCCACACTGGAAGGATTGTCTTGGGCCACACATAAAGTACACCAACACTAATGATAGCTAATGAGCTAAAAATAATTATAACGCAAAACAATCTCAGAATGTTTGAAGGAAATGTCTGAATTTGTGTTGGGCTGCATTCAAAGCCATCTTGGACTGTAGAATGGGAAAGTTTGCTGTAAGGGGTAAGCAAGAGAATCAGTAGTGATTTACCCTGATCAGTGGGAAATGATAGTATTTGAAGAAAAATGTGATGTGAAATCATTGTCATCAACAGCTAAACCCTGGTAAAATTAGGGAAGTTCCTTTCAAAATGTCATCACAATTCAAACCAAAGATGAGGCTGCTTCTAATTAATCAGTCCATTCCTTTTTATCAGTGTTATTATTGAGTATGTAAATTAACCTTATATAAATAAACCTTTGAGGACTACTTTAGAAATTACTGGTTTCACGAATGCAATGGCTTATATGGAAATTTTCAGTTCATGAGCTTAAAAATGTGCATTGTAATACAGCTTAAATCGTGTTGAAAGCTACTTTTGTGTTTGATACATAAAAATACGTGCCTGTCGATTGGCATTATATGTTGGCATATGTATGTAAGAGTGTGTTCATTGTGGACAAAAAAGGGGCTACATACTAAACCTGAAGAGAGGCATGCATGGTGGGCCCTACAAACTCAGAGACCAAAGTAACCACCTAGGATGCTATGAACGAAAAAATTCCAAACTAAAGAAAGATCAATCTTCACTTTAAGTGAGCCTGTCTCTTGTTTTTGTTGTTGTTGTTGTTGTTTTCATCTAAGGTAACAAACATACCTTTGAAATGTCAGGATGATTTTTCCCAGACCCCCCCCCCCCCATATACCGTGTGCTGTGTTAACTATTAAGTGGCCCATACCCAAAGAAGTGCCTGTTTCTCTATTTTGCCTTTTTATCCAATCCAAGAGATTTCTCTGCTTTGCTTTGGCCTTCATCTACCACCAGTGGATTTCATGTAAACCTCCTTACGTCTGCTCCTTTGATTCTAATGTACAAAAGAAGCTGCAAAACTGCCATTCTGTGGAGCATTTTCTTATTCCGTTGAGATTTTGCTTCTCAGCAGTTGTCCTTATTTGGCTCAAATAAACTCATAAGCATTCTCTCGGGGTTTAGATGTTTCCTACATCGACATCATGTAACCAGAATTTTCTGTGTGTATATGGCTTAGCACATCACAAACACCCAGGAAATATGTACTGATTTTCTGTGTGTGAAAAAAAAAAAAAAAATTGTTTCCCCCTGTTTTTTTAGAAGACTGAATCTTTAATCCCTGAGTTTAGTACACAGTTAGACCTATCCATCGGTGCTTAGATATATACTAATTGATGATTTTAAAATGTATAAGTAATTGTCACTTAATGAAATGGGGTCAGTCGCCCGATTTGGGTTTTGATGGTCTTCCCATCCATTCTTGTACTGGAAAGGCAGGTATATTAAGGCAGTAGTTTGGTGTCACAGTTATTGAGTTTGAATATATTAGTCAAAGGTGGAGTCCAAAGAATTAATAGCTGGAAAGTTTTGGGAAAACTCAGAACTGTTTCCATAGAGTAATTTGAATGAAAGCCAGAAAATCGCTGGTTGTTGGAGGAACGCCTTAGTAAGAGCTTGGACAAGAAAAACATCACAAGGATGGGAAAGAGAGTAACCGAGGGATAAATGGGAAGTTTTAGGGAGAATACGGGAGTGGTCTGGTTGAGCTGGAAGCTGAAAAGAAATACTTCCTTGGGGCCCGACTCAATTTAAATGACTGAAGGGAGCTGGGTGGCCAATGGGGCAACTTGCAAAGCTTCTGTTAGGGCTAAAGGGTCCCACGGTTCCCCTGCTATCATTTGAAAAAGTCTTTAAATTCTAGAGAAGCAAGACAGTAGGAAATCCCCAAATTTTTAACTAGTATTGGCAAATCATTTGACAATTTTAAACATCATTGTGTGATCCAGAACCAATCAAACAAACAAACAAAAACAAAAGGCCAGTTTTCAGACTAAATTCCGCCCCTTTGTGATCCCTGCTCTGTGGTTACCCTGAGAGATAATGGAAAGTGATTGGAGTTTTGAGAGAAAGATCTTAAGTTGAAGAAAAGATAAGGGTGGAGAAATAAGGAATCTGAGAAGCTGAGGCCAAGGTAGGAATGTTGGAATTTAGAAAAAGCTTGTCTTTCAAAAGCTGGGAATCAAAAAGATGAGGCTGGCATTAAAGGAAATGGGAAATTTATTGCTTTTTAAGTTCATAAAGTAGGTTTTCTACAAGTTCTCCAACTGTCAGAAAGGATGGTAGATTAGAAATAAATAGCGTTAAGCATATTACAAAGAAAGTATGCTTTCCAATTGAAAAAAATTTATAGCACAAATGTTTTTCTAAATATTTGTGAATTCGGGTATATGAGGAGCTGTACAAAGGTATAAAACTTAAGTCACATTTGATCATTTCAAATGTTTCCCCTTTATTTTAAAGAGTAAAATATAAACTGCCCTAGAGAATTTGGGATGTGTGTTCACTTTGGTGGGGAGAGGCCATAAGATTGGTTAATTAACGAAATGTAGAACTAATGTAGACTAGAGTTGAAGGGGGTGGATAAATTGTTAAATTCATGTCTTCCTGCTCATTGTCAGTAGTTGAGTTTCCTTTGTTAGCGTTGATGAACACAGGAGAGCAGTAATGAAAGGTCCGGAGTCAAAGGAAAGGAATTCTATTGTTCACTTCAGGCATGAGAGAGTGGACTGTGTTGACTATAAGGCTCTTGTCAAGAGGGACACTAGAAGGAAAGCGCATTGGCTTGATTTGGTGTTATGACCAGGACTTGAAGATGACAAATAAAGCAGGCCAGAGATTGAGGACCAGTGTAGTGACCTTGCTTACTAAAGTTCCTTCGAAGATAAGGACAGAAAGTAAGTGGATAGAAGAGCTTTTTCAGCGAGTTGACAGAAAAAAGGCATACGATCATATTTTTCCATGTATAAGGCAATACTGTTGTCTAAAATTGTGAGACCAGAATTAGGAAGCATCTTCTACATAGAAAAATACTGTCGCTGTGAAGTTGTAGAGTAGGGGTGCAGTTAAGGGTTTACAAAACATGCTTTCATATGCAATAGCAATTAATCCCTCTCCCAAGCTTTGTTTCTCCTGATGCCCTTACATCTGCTGCAGCTTCTCCGAAAATGAAACCTCCAGCCTTCTTCCTGAGTGAAGCAGGAGGGAGGGTGGGTGCTGGGCTGTGTAGGGTGTGGGATAAGGTACGTAGGGCTCTAAAGACTTGCAGCCAGTCCTTGTATTGTCAGCCATGATAGCCTTCAAAGGAGCTGGGCCTCTCATTTCAGATACCTCTTGGCTGTTTCAATTGGCATGCTTCTTGGCCACACCCTCCTTCCCCATTTACCCGTCTTTCCCTCTCATTAATTTAGTATTGGAATTTCTCTGGTCTCCTAAGTCAGCTACCACAAGATCATTTTCCAAGATGCTGGAGCTCCGGTCTGTTCTCTTTCATTCTTTTTCTCTTATCCTAGTAGGATTTCAGGAATAAGGAGAGGTAAACAAGTCTGTTCCATCTGCCATGTTTAATCGGAACTCCCAAGGCCTCAATCCTTAATATTCCGTGCAGTGCTCTGCAGTGGGCCTCTCCCTACTACCTGTCAGGCCGAATGTGGGGCCAGTCTTCCTCCTTGCTCTCTGTGATCTTAGCAGTGTTAGCCTTCTGAGAAGACTACTTAATGATCCACCCTCTTCTCTGCTTAAGGCCCTTGTTTTTTGCACGCGCTCACCTTATTATCCCGCTGTGCTCTGCCCACTGCTCACCTGGCTAATCCCCATCACCCTTCAGACTTTTGCTTAAACTTCACTTTTTCGGAGAAGGCTGCCTGGCCTCTGTGTCCCTATGTGTCCCTATGTGTGCACTCTCGTTAAGTAGTGCAAGGATAGGTGGAAAGGCTACGGCTAGATGGATAGCTTTTAAAAAGCTACAAACCAGTTTTGCTGAGTGTTTTTAAATCAGTGGCATTGTGTATTAATATATAAATGCAAATGCAAGGCGGGGACCAAAAAACACCACAAAAGCAAAACAGTTGTCTTCTGGAAGACAGGCCCCTTGTAGTAGAGGCTTCCCCCGCTAGGTGAGTGTTCTAGGAACCCATCTGCATGCGTGTATCAGCTGGTGTTGTGAAAAGAATGCGTTTGGCTTCAGTGAATTTTCGGGGAGACTCTTGCAACGTGTTTGCCCATTTCATGATGGGTGATTTACACACACAACGTGCTGTACAACAACGCAGCTGCCCACAGCACGCTGAGTGTTCAGCAGCTTTTGACCCAAAATGGCATGTCCCCTGTGCCCCGGCCTCCATGTTTACTGGCTCTCGCCCTGAGCGACTTTTACTTCCCCGGATGAGAAAAGTCCTCAAAGGGAAACGGTTTGCTGATGTGGAAGAGGTGAAACCAAAAAATGGCAGAAGCAGTAAACGGCCTCAAAATCAATGAGTTCAAAAATAGCTTTGAGCAGTGGAGAAAAGCATCTCGAAAGGTGTACTGCATCAAACAGAGAGTACTTTGAAGGTGAATGAAGTTTAACATGTAAGAATTAGTGGACAGGGAAGCCGGGATGGCTCAGTGGGTTAGGCGCTCACTTTGCAGCCCCGGGGACCGAAGATCAAATCCCGGCCCCGGCCCCGGCCCATATGGACCCATATGTTGAACTGGGGAGTGCTCCCAGTTCAGTTCTCACCGGGTGAGACCCCGGCCCAGTTCCTGCCCTGTGCAGCCCCAAGCCCACCTGTGGAATGAAACTATGTGGAGAAACCAATGATGTGCAACTATAGAGACTATTCTGGGCCCTCCCCTTGCTCTCTGTCTCTGTCTCTCTTCTCTGTATCTCTCTGTCAAAAACAATAATAAAATAAATCTTAAAAAAAAATTAGTGTACAATTTTTATAAATTTCGAGGGTTTTGGGGTCCCCCTCATATATTTTGGGGGGTGGGCAACTTCTTGAGAATGAGAGCCAAATTCTTTCTGATTTGAAGCTTAAGGACAGCGAACATGGTTCAGCAGCATTGAGATGCATGAACTCTCCATTAACCAGTGAGAGATTTGGTGCCCTGGAAATGGTATTTAAGATACATAGTTCTCAAAAAAAACTTGATTTTGACCCTTTGTTAGAGAAGCTGCTTTCTCAAGAAAACTTTTGACAGAGCAGCGATTAGTAAAACTAATTTGAATTGCAACTCTTTCAGATAACAGTGTTGCTAAGAAGTAGTGAGATCCTGCTGAGGAAGGCCAAGCAGGGGAAGGAGCCAGACGACCTTAAACAACCCACACTCAGAATTTTGTGCTATCTTTTATTTCACAGTTGAATTTCCCTACCTTTTATTTTTTATTTTTGTCTTATAACCTGTTTCTCTCTTCCACACTTCTGAGAGTCTCTTTCACATTTGTGCCACACTGGATACTTTATTACTTCCCCTTTCATTTCTTAGAAGAATTCTGGAGTCACTGGTAGCAAATAAATAATACCATTTCACATCTGGAAACATAAATTTACAGACTCGACTTTCTGCAGTTCATGCAAATATGAATGTGTAATTCCTGTTTATCTCTGAGTCAGTTTATTTTTTTCCCATTTAACTAAAATTCGTGTTGATGAAGAGATTTTAGTGAGTTAAGGTTTTTAAAAGCCTCAAATATATCTAAAAAATTAGAGGCCAAGTATAGTGTGTTAATGTACCTCTTCTCTCTCAGCTAATTCTTTAAAGACCTGTTCCAGAAATCCTCCCTGTTCTCAAAGTTTTTGAAGAGTTTCCAATAATTCTACATTGTACTCTAAAACCTCTGAAGCCTGGACATTTTGGCCTAATTTGCTTTCAAGCCAGACTTGACTTAATTACTCAGTATATCGCAAGCCTCATTTAAGACCCATGGCTCTTCTCTATTCTAGTGAATTTAAGCTGGCAAGGATAATACTTGCCATGTGGAGAGTCCATTAGAATGCTATAGGAAGAATGAGCTGTTGAATTAGACATATGTGATTACATTTCATAATCTACTATCTTCCTAGAATCGAAGAGGTATGGGGAGACACTGCCTTCGTTTGGCTTCTTTGGAAAATTATTAAAATAGACATGCAGTTGTAGTTTAAATTCACATTGTATGCCAAGCACTGAAGTTGGAACTATATCAGACAACTATCAGACTTCCTCTAAATTTTATTTTTTGCTCATGATCACCTGAGTGATTTGAATTACATTTTATCTGTGGAATAGAGTTGGTAGGGAGAAACAAAGACCATACCACTAATTTATCTGTTGGGATAATCTGTAGCCATCCAGCTCTTTCCATTCATTTATGAGGTCATTATCATTCTTTTTAATAGATAAACATACTGAAACTTTGGGCCTTTCCAAAAAGTCTCCATAAGCCATTGGAAAGCTGGACAGAAATATTCCTTGTTTTAAATTCTAAAGCTCAGTTCAATCATAGACAGCAGGATTTTTGAAGGATAATTAAAAGTTAAAAAGCACCTGTAAATTTAAAATGAAGGGGTCTAATGTTTTATTTCTGTAATATTTTCCAGTTTTTCATTGTTAAATTTATTAGGGTTACATTGGTCAGTAAAAATTATATAAATTCCAGGTTTACAACTCTTCCAACTTTTTTTAATGGTTTTAAAATGCCAAAATATTTTTCACTGTTTGCAAAAGCATGTCCAATGTGTGTACATTTGTGACTTAAACTTGATCAGTTATTCCTCTGGTGAGTTTGATGTTTTCTACCACTACTTTCCACAGAATGAAATAAACAATTATAAAACAGAAATATTTACCAAAGTTAAGAGAAATTCATAGGCCAAACAAAAGGGGAGGGAGGAGCCTATTGTTTTATACCTCAAATAAAAGCCAAATGGACCATCACCTCAGAAGTTCGAGATTCAACTTAAAAAGATAGTTTGGTACTTGCCCTTGTTTCTTAAGTTTCTAGATTTCTCTATTTTTAGGCTAGATCCAGTTCTGAATACAATAATTCAAGTCATGAAGAGGAATGTATAGTTCAGCATTTTTATCCTTCTGAAGTGCGCTTTCTACCAGCTGCCGTGGAAACCTTGTGAAAGTCGTTTCTTGGATAGTCTCACTCCACCCGTTCTGGTTGTGAGAGCTAGTGAACTCATTACAACTTGGATCAGAGTCCTGGACAGGCAGCAAACAGGGAAAGTGGAGGCCAGCCTCCCACAGGGCATGGGAATTGGGGACTGGAGCTTTATTCTGTGTGCATACTTGAGCTACGAGGTCAGCTCCAGCCTCGGCCTGGGACGGTGTCCCATTGGCCACAGCTGTACCACATCTTGAGGTTTGTAAAGACGTATCTCTTCCAGCTGTAAGCCAGAGAGAGGGGTGCTATGGATTCCTAGCAACACACACAGACTCAAACAACACAGATGGTTAACTATGTTGAGTAGGACTTCTAAGGCACCAGAACTCTGTTGCAATTCACTGATGGTTACTGGATGTAAATGTGTATGGCTTCTCTTGCGGGAGGATGAAAACGAAACATTTTCCCTGTTCATTTCTTCTGGCATTCCCGAGTCACTGTTTGAAAACTAGTTGGACTCCAGTGCATAGAAAACTGGTGGCAGGTGTGTACTCTGCCGTGGGTTGGGAGCCTGCTGAAAGAGGTGTCAAGGAAGATTAACTTGATGCGGAATGTGCCACAGTTAGAAGGATTTGGGAAGGAGGAAACCTTGAACTGCTTTAGGGAAGCTAAGAGCCCTGCTTGAGCAGGAATGTTCCAGATGCTTGTCTCTGATAGTATTCCACAGGGAACCACACCCTGAAAGAATCAGCTCATCCCTGCCTCTCCCACTTGGATCTCTAGCTCCTGGAATTTGCCAAATTCTTGATATGAACTGTGAGATTTGGATGCAGCTCCTGTGACCTAATTTAGACCATTTGTTCTGAATTTTGACTAGACCCAGGAAAATTGGAAAGGGGAGCATTGGGGTCATAAGAGTTTTACGATAGCAGCAAAGGAGACCAATGAGTTAAGAGGCAGTTGAAAAGGATTAGCAAGGAAGGGGAAAAGAAAAGAAGAGAACGTTTCTGCCAGTGTCTTCTGCCAAGATGTTTGATTGGCACATGGTCTACACTCCACACTTCTGTATAAGTAAATGCATGAAAGGAAATTTGGAGTTGGAGGGCTAGTACACATACTTGGAAACTGCTACAGGCTGGTGTTAAGAAAAAAGTGATAGGTGCTCCACTAGAAGTGCATTTCTGTATCAATGTGTTGCTGGTTTTGTAAAAAGCCAGAGGGTCTCATTCATGAGTATGTCTGAAAGAACTCTATACTAGCAAGTGTAGAGAAAGGCTGATCATACTGGTGAATGATGGTGTTACGCCAATCTGGAGGGCAGGACAGGAATTCGTTTCCCATGCATTATTAATGTCACAGAACAACTTATACTGGGATAAGAAGTGATGACTGGGAAAAATAGATGACTTGAGGGAGTGAGAATAAAGGACAATCAGAGGAACCCAGATAAACCAAGTTCTACTGGCCAGAGACAAAGTCCAGGGAAAAGTTAATTCACTTCAAGGAGAAGGAATCTGTCGTCTATCGAGATACTTTTAAACAATTTATTGAATAGCTTTTATTGGTATTTGTCATAAATAAGAGGCCCACAAATACGAATGTATTCCAGAGGTGAGTTTTTGGGTTAAATCAAGCTTGTCCAACCCGTGGTCTGTGAATCACATGTGGCCCAGGGTGGCTTTAAATGCAGCCCAACACAAGTTCGTAAAATTTCTGAAAATATTGAGGGTTTTTTGGCAATTTCTTTTTTTTTTTTTTTAAAGCTCACAGCTATCATTAATGTTGGTGTATGTTATGTGTGGCCCAAGACAATTCTTCCAGTGTGGCCCAGGGAAGCCAAAAGGTTGGACACCCCTGGTCTAAATGATTTATAATAGTCTTTATAAAATGTCCTGAAGGACCACAAAATGGAATGTGGGAAGATAGAAAAATTAAAGACAACACAGGTCTTTATACAAAGTTTATATTTAAACGTGATCATAGAACAAAAAGCTTTATTAAAATGTATAATTAAAGACTCTACTGCACTAGAAGGTCCATATGAATCACATGGGGAGCTTATTAAAATGTTGATTCTGATTCATGGATCCAGGTGGAGCCTAAGATTCTGCATTTCTGACAAGCTCCAAAGAGATGCTCTGCTGTTGGTGCTCGAGTCACACTTGCAGGAACAAGGACCCACACAACTTTGGTTTGACAGGTGTTGGTAGCCACCCATGGTTCGACGAGGCAGGTGAGGGCTGTCCACTTAGTCACATCTTGGCTGCCAGTGTGTAACAAAAACAAATCTCAGAACCAGCTTTGTCACAAGTACACATTTATTAGCCAGGGGGTACAAAACAATCTGAGAACCTGTGCTGATGGCCAAATGAAGTCACAGCTCTGTCTCTGAGTGCTTGACTTGAGTCTTGTCACGCATATGAACCACAGTCCTCTAACACAGTGGTTCTCAAAGTGTGGTCCCCATACATTGAGCATCCCCTGGAAACTTGTTAGAGTTGCAGATCCTTAGGCCCTCTCCAGACCTGCTGAATCAGAAACTCTGGGAGCAGGGCCTGGGAATCTGTATTCTCAGCT
>PVKE010053292.1:0-10074 GCA_004027555.1 Craseonycteris thonglongyai
GAGCGGGGGGACAGTTGTGGGGGGAGGTGGGAGTGGGCACTAGATATAAGGTGATGGAAGGGGAACTGATACTGAGTGATGGGCACATAATACGATGCATGAATGATGTGAGGTGGACTTGTACATCTGTAAACTGTCTAATTGTTACCAACCAATGTAACCTCATCAAATTTAACAATAAATTAAAAAAATAAATAAAAAAAAAATAAAAAAAAAAAAAAAAAAAAAAAAAAAAAAAAAAAAATAAATAAATAAATTAAAAAAAAAATTAAAAAAATAAATAAATAAATAAAATAAAGTTCCATTATAAATTTATATCTCTCTGTTTGCTTCTTTTTTTCATGGTTCTTTTTCTTGGTATATTTTAAATGATTTGTTTACCACTATAACCTCAGCATCCCAAAGCATGAACAGTATATATTTGGATTCAATAAATATATGATAAATCAATCAATCAATCAATCAATCAATCAACGAAGCTTAAATTGAGTTTAAAGTCATTTCTAAATTGTTGGTAAAAAGAGTGATAATATAATAATAAAAAAATAAACTCAAATAATGATAACGTGAATAATAATAATACCTGGTACATGTAGTGTTTATTATAACAATTATTTTACTTATATACACTAATTTAATCTGCACAATAATCTTAACAAAGGTAAACATATTTCCCTGTTTTGTTATAAGAAAACTGAAGCATAAGAATAGTAGACTCTTTTCACCAGGCTATTAAATGAGGCAGCTAGTATAAAAACCCAATCTCTTAATCATTAGAGACAGAAAGACAATACATACCAAGGGGAATAATGTGATATTTAATTAATCAGGTAAGAGACACAATATCTTACCTGTACATATACCGTGATATAGAAGAGTGGACAAGTTAACAAACTCTGAATTGAGTATGTAGTTCCCTTGGCCCCTGAGTCCTCACTATGAATCCTGTATCTGTCACTGGGAATGCCTGCTGGGAATGGCAATTATGTCGAATCCTAAGAGATACTAAATCTGGGTTCTTCTCAGAAAACATTTATGCCTCCATAGCTATTCTTAATTGCTCAGACAAACAAAAATCTAGCTAGATGTTTGCCTTCTGGCCTAATGCCAATAGAAAGGCAGGTCATAATAAATTATGTAAAATAGTTTGCAGGCACGAGAGCCTCTCACACTCTTTACCTTTGCTAACCCAAATGTTAAATAAAGCCCAACGTATTACCAAGGAGACTCCATAGTTGAGTTTAACATCTAATTTTCAAATGTAAAGATAATGAACATGTCAATTAATAAGACCAGCTCTCAGGCCTATGTGAAATTTCATTTTTATATAAATCAGATCCAACACAAATGTTTTCTTTCCAGGGTCACTACTGCTCTTTCCCTGAATAATTTATTTTATTTTATTTATTTTCCCCACTGAATACTTATGAAAGCAAATACAGGACATAGAATAAGGGATGTTAAATGATTAAATATACCTCATCAGCTTTGTAGGTACTGAAGTTATTTAATATACTTAATAATATTAAGAAAAGTCAGTAAAGGTCTTTGTCTTGAGATAGTGTTGCATTTTGTAAGAAAGAAATTTATTTCTTTGTCATCTTAAATTTCATATATACATAATTCAGGCCTAGTAAGAAATACTGAATTATTTTCAAACTCTGGCCCCTTCCAACTTTCTCATTATTCCCATGAAGAAGCCCTGGCACAAATGATCCAAGGTGGGGCAACATGCAATAATCCAGATTTCAAACAAAAGAAGCTAGAAAAGGGAAAAATGAAATGTCATGTCACTTCCTGTCAATAACATATCCAAGATGTTTGACAAATCACTTAATCCCCTGGACATCACCAGAAATTAGTGACATTGTGAAATCTAACTTTGAAGAAACCTGGTAAATGTAACCATTTTCTGGATGGCCACATATCCAGCAAAAGATCAGGAGTTTCACTATGTTAGAAAGAAATGCTAAACAGATTCTTTGGGAGAAGCAGCTTCTGTCACAGTTGTCACATGGTGACTCAATGAGATTCTATTTTAAAATCACACCTCAAATGGAGTCACTCTTCCTGTCAAGAACAGTATATAGTACTTTCGGGGAAGCTGGGATGGCTCAGTGGATTGAGTGCTCGCTTTGCAGCCCTGGGGACTGAGGATCAAATCCCGACTCCAGCCCATGCAGTCCCATATGCTGAATTGGGGTGTGCTTCCCAAGGTGGGGGGGCAGTTCAGCTCTTGCCTCTCAGTTCATCCCTTGGCTCGAGGGGGTGTGCCTCCCATACATGAGGCCCCCTGCCCACCTGTGTGGAATGAAACCTGATGTCGAAAACTGATAATGTACAACTATGGAGACTGCTCTGGGCCCTCCCAGTTCTCTCTGTCTCTCTCTGTCTGTCAAAAACAATAAAATAAATCTTAACAAAAAAAAAGTGTACCTTCATGTACCAGATACAAACAGAAAGATAATTACAGGAAAAGAGGTAAATTGCAGTTTTGCTGTTTTGTTTTGTTTTCTTAAAGATTTTATTTTATTGTTTGAAAGATGGAGAGAGAGAGAGAGAGAGAGAGAGAGAGAGAGAGAGAGAGAGAGAGAGAGAGAGAAGGAGGAGGGTCCAGAGCAGTCTCCACAGTTGCACATCATTAGTTGTGACACAGTTTCATTCCACACAGGTGGATGTGGTGCCATGCTGGGGCTGGGAACTGAGCCAGGGGGTCTCATGCATTGTAGAGGAAAACCTTCTTTGCCCAGCCATCCTGGTAGTTACCAGTTGTGTCACACTTCAGCATATGGGTTTGCATGAGCCGAGGCTGGGAATCAAACCCCAGACCTTACAATTGCAAGGTAAGCACTGAGCTAACCTGGCATCATCCCCTATTTTTGTTTTTAAATGTGTACAGTGATACCTTGGAATCTGAACACCCCAAAACTCCAATGACTTGGAATTCACACACAAAAAATTGAGCAAATTATGCCTCCAAATTTGAACACTGCTTTGGAATCTGAACACCAAGAAGTTGTTCGCGTGGGACATATCGACTGTACGGCTCATAGCTTTATCTGAACCCCCACTTGTCTTGGAACCCGAACGTTTTGGAACTTGAACAGGGTTCTGGGACAGACTAAGTTCGAATTCCAAGGCATCTCTGTATAAAGATATTATTTTAAGAGACTAGGGAATTAAAGAAAACAAGCAATTATAGAAAGGTTAAAATTTTCTGATAGGTAACCTGATTTACATAAAGACTGTCAGAACTGTCAGGCCAAAATCAGGAGAAATTAATTTTAAAATATTAGAGCATTTCACAAAAATCACTTAGAAAAGAGAAGATATTACTTCAAACACTCTCACATCAATTATTTATCAGCTTAACCACGTAAATCTATGTGTTTCTTGTGTGTTAAGAAGTCCAGAGTTAGTCTAATAACTCTAAGATGTCCTTAATATTCAGTCTCTTTTAACTTTATCTCAATCATCTTTGTCATGTAGCTTTTAATGCCCTGATTTAAAGACGGTTATTGATTTTCGAGCATGACATCTGAGTTAGATCAAGGCAGAAGGAAGGGTATAGCTAAGGAAAAGGGTAAGACTTCCTTGCTAGGTTTTTTTTTTAATTGTGATTTCAAAATGGGTCAGTTAAATTTTTGTTGATCAGAATCATGTAATGTTGAGTCAGGAAAAATGAAGGTTGGAAGACTGGGAATTAGAAAAAGTCAAAGGAAAACTAGGCTGCCTTGAATGTTGGGTAGTCAATATACAATGTCTCTCATGTTATGAGTACTTTTTTAAAATTACTGTTACAGCATATTACATAATACTTATTTTCAACAAAACCTTTTTTGTTTTTATAAAATACTGAGATGAAAGATTCTCTCTGAATTTTGGCAGTTAAACTATTTGTTCCAATAAACTTCATCTGACAAGAACTGTAAAGTTTCTGCTACTGAGATTGGGTGTGGCCTATTGTTAATATGCAAATTCTAGCCTCCCATGACACACTCATACACACGCACTTTAATGGGAAGAGTATGTGCCCCAGATCAGAAACCTTGCATTTCACCACATGACCTTTCTTTGACTGGACGCTAGATTAAGTATATTTTCATGTGCTCTGACTTGAGACTTGGATGTTTGACTTCTTTGCCCAATAGAATTCCAGTGGATATAAAGTGACCCAAAGCTTGAAATGAGATAAATGGTTGGACATATTCTTTACTATTATTTAAAATTGGAAAATTATTTATTAGTTTGTCACTGGTCAAAAGAAGATGAGAAACACAATAAGCAAACCTGTATCCATTGTTTGGTGCCAAGTCCAGCTGAATCTAGCTGAGGTGAACCAGAATCTAGCTCACTTACAAATGCTAGAGCAAGAAACATATGCTTATTATTGAGAATCATGGAAATTTTTAGGTCATCTGATTTGTATCATTGTTGTGGCAATAGATGATTGATCCTTTAAACAAAACAAAGCAAACCTCCTCAAAAAACTAGGTTAGTTGACTAGAAATGCTAAACTTTGTGGTGATATTTGTCATATAATGTTTTGTGTTATTTATGCTTACTGCTTATTTATCTTAACAGAATATTAACTTGCAGAGGCTGATGTAAGTGGCATTATGCAGATCTACACCGCCCCAATCTATAATTCTTTAAAATTGTAATACTTACAAAATACAATTAAGTATAAAACCAAGAAATAAAATAACAAGTATTTTTTAAATCATGAGATACCTTTTTGAAAGTATCTGGATTTCAAATATGATAAGTGCTCACAAGTAGTTACCACTGATTCAATATTATATAATTCAAATTCATGTGAACTATAAGCGTAATGTCAATCTTATCCAAGGGAGACAGCCAGGTGATGTGCCAAAAATAATTTCTTCATGTCATGAAATAAGAATGGTCAGTAAATTTTCTGTACTAGCAAGCTAACATGTTAGCCTGCCACAGTGTCATGGCGGCTGAGAGAAAACAAGGGAGTCCTAGATCACTGTAGTATTAGAATTAGGATATAGATTTATGGAACAGAATAAGGTTTATACATAGAGTCACACATACATAATTATTTTTCAAGCTACGTTGGTTGTAAAACAAAAGTGTCTCATGGAGTGTGAGAAGTTTAATGAAAAGGTGTTGAAAGACCAAAATTTCCTGCGTAAGATTACTTTATCAGAGAAATATTCATAGTACAATCATGGCAAAATACAGTCTCCTTCTAAAGCCACCTAAATTTTTGTAAGAGTTCTATACAGAAGAATAATTGTTAACTCAATAGTTGTTACTTCGTGGTATAAAACTTTGGTTATCGTGTTACCTTTTCATGAATATGAAATATTACATAACCCCATTTCTTTTTTGTCATCCAAAATAGCCCATTTTTGTCTCAAGGAAATATGGTTAGCCTATTCAAACATGACAAAAAATGTAAGACATTCATAGTTAAACAAAAGCAGAACACATTGCCAGAAAACCTGTACTACAAGATATATAAAGGAGTTCCCTCTGAAAGAAATCAAAGAAAATAAGGCATATTCACATATTCACAGGTTTGGGGGATTAAAATGTGAACATCTTTGGGAGCAATTATTCTGGCTCCCATAGAAGAAAACCTTCAACCTCATAAATGCTATTGATAAACAACATTATATTTAACATTAGAAAACTGAAAGCTTTCTCTCTGAGATCAAGAATAAGACAGAGATGTCATCAATGACCCCATTTATTGAACATTGTACTGAAAATTCTAGTTAGAGTCATCAAGCTAGAATAAGAAATAAGATATACCCAGAGAGGAAAGGCAGAAGTAAAATTATATATATTTCCAGAAGATATCATCTCGTATACATTAATATAAAATCCTATGGAATTCACCAAAAAAATTATGAGAACTCATAAGAAAGTTCAGCATGTTAGCAACATAAAAAATCAATTTATAGGAATCAATTGCATGTCTGTACAATACCAAAAATCAATGCAAAAGAAAATGAAGTTAAAAGGATAACACCCTGTAAATAGCACCAAAAAGAATAGAGTAATTTGGAATATAATTAAATAAATTAGCAAGATTTCTACACTAAAAACTGCAATGGGGGGAAGCCAGGATGGCTTAGTGGGTTAAGCGCTCACTTTGCAGCGCCAGGGACCGAGGATCAAATCCCAGCCCCAGCCCGTGCAGACCCATGTGCTGAACTGGGGAGTTGCCCCAGTTCGGTTCTCTCTCTGTCTCTGTATTTCTCTCTCTCTCTCTCTCTCTCTCTCTCTCTCTCTCTCTCTCTCTGTCAAAAACAATAAAAAATAAATTAAAAAAAACTGCAATGGAATACTATTCAGCAATAAGAAAAAAAATAAAAAACTAGTAATACACACAACATAATAAATGTATTAAGAATATATTATGGTACTCAAAATAAGCCAGACATAAAAGAGTACATAGTAGATGATTCTAACTTATATAACATTTTTGAAAAGACCAATCTGGTCAAGAATGAGAGTAAATATTAAGCACTCACTTTGCAGCCCCGGGAACCGAGGATCAAATCCCAGCCCCAGCCCGTGCAGAACCATATGCTGAACTGGGAGGTGTGTTTTCCATGCGGGAGGCCCCCAGTTTGGTTCTCCCACCCCCAGACCAACCTCGGTTTGGCCCCTGGCTAATGGGGGTGTGCCTCCCATGTGGGAGGCCCCCAGCTCAGGTCCTGCCTTGTGAGGTCCCCTGACCACTTGTGTGGAAAAAAAACATGTCTAAAACTGATGACATATAACTATGGAGCCTGCTCTGAGCCCTCCCACTTCTCTCTGTCTCTGTCTCTGTTAAAAAAAAGAAAAAGAATGCAAGTAAATAGATGGCTGCTTAGTCCTAGGGCAAGATAAAAGGTAGGAATTGTCTATGAGAAGATATGAGAAAATTTTTTTGGTGGAATGGATAACTATATTGTGGTGGTTGCCCTGGTATATAAACTGGTTAAGCCTCATCAAAATTTTTACTTAAAATGTATGTATTTAACCACATACCAATTATAAATCTTTAAAGTTATTAAGCATAATATGACCCTGCATAATATAACTTATTTTCTATCAAATATTAAGTTTATTTCTAGGAGAATAATATAAACAATGCATTTAAAACATTTTTAAATGGAATAATTAATTGATATGTTTTAATAAAATCAAAAGTAAGACAAGATTTCTATAACAAACAAGGTAATTATAGTGTCAGCTTGAAGAATGCATGACCAACAAAATAATCATTAATTTAAAACAGAGGGGAGGTTTATAATACTGACAATTTCCCACTGCTCTCAGCAATAGAAAATTTTATATATTTAAGTATTTAATAATCCTATTATATGCAATATTTGTCTTTCTAGGGATATAAGTTCTCAATAGACACATTTATTTTTTATTTTTATTTTTTAATTATTATTATTATTTTTAATTGTTTTTGACAGAGAGAGAGATACAGAGACAGAGAGAGAACTGAACTAGAAGAACTCCCCAGTTCAGCACATGGGTCCGCACGGGCCAGGGCCAGGGCCAGGATTCGATCCTTGGTCCCCGGTGCTGCAAAGTGAGCGCTTAACCCACTGAGCCATCCCAGCTTCCCAATAGATACATTTAGACATTAGCATATTGTTTTCTATGTATCGATACCAAATAAAAGCACACAGTTTTATTTAAAAAATGTAAATTACCTTTAGCTTAGAAAATTTTGGGGGAGAAGCTGGAATGGCTCAGTGGGTTAAGTGCTTGTTTTGCAGCCCCAGAGCCTGAGGATCAAATCCTGGCCCCAACTCAGGTGGACCCCTATGCTGAACTGGGGTGTGCCCCCAGTTAAGTTCTTGTTAAGTTTTATGAGGGAGGCTCCCAGCCCAGTTCCTGCCCTGCGCAGCCCCGCGCCCACCTGTGGAGTGAAACTATATGGAAAACTAATACTGTCAACCATGGAGACTGCTCTAGGCCCGCCCCCTTCTCTCTGTCTCTCTCTGTCAAAAAACAATTAAAATAAATCTTTTAAGAAAAGAAAAATTTTTGAAAACCCAATTATTTTATAGTATACCCTATTAGAATTAAATTGTTTTTCATTTTTCTGATGATGGATACAAATTAAATTTCATCAATAACTTAATCTATAAAATGAAAACAAAAGCATTACTATGGGTATGATGTTTTTCATTCTTAGACTAATATAATCATAAATCATCTGTCCCTTGTCTCTAAGAGAGTCTCAATGATTTAAGACTTTGGAGCATGCTTCAGACCTTTGATTCATATATTTAGTTTTCTTTTTAATACTCATTTAACTCTATACTGACTTATGATTCTGATAATTAGCTTTTGACAGTTGATAATGGAAGGAATCACAGCAAAGCAACATGAACTACATTAATAATAAAATCAAGTTCAAAGTTACAGACACAAAACTCTCCTACAGTTTAACAGAGAAAAACAGATGGGGTGTTCGGGTAGCAAACAAATGGGTTTTATTTCTTCTTTTATATGCTAACCTTGATAATGACTCAAAGGGACAGATGTATTAAATATACCAACTTTCACTTGACTCCATTAAATACCTTTTTTTTTTTTAACTCTAGTTTATGTGCTTGTTGAGAAATGGCTTCCCTCCTGAGATTTTTGTGCAGTTGAAATAAAGTGTCCTTTGGGAATAAATGCCATTGTTATCTTTGGATAGAAAGAAATTTGCTACAACTGAGGACCAGAAGTATTAGAAGGATGAGTGAGCATGTGTGAGCCACTTTTTCTCTGGGATATCGTATGTAATGTCGTATACTCTTTGACAAGTAGTTCCCTTGGCTATAGAATCCACATTTCCAGACACTCAGATTTGCTCCAATATCTGGTAAAAATCATCTTCATTTAAGTGAAGATTTAAGGATTATGAGCCAATGACTTATCACCTCAGTATCAAGTCAGCTGCGCTGCCAACCTTGTCTTAAATGATAGTTCTGGGAAAGTCGGGGTGGCTCAGAGGGTTAAGCTCTCGCTTTGTAGCCCTGGGGATCAAGGATCAAATCCCAGCTCTGGCCCATATGGACCCATATGCTGAACTGAGGTGTGCTCCTCATGGGAGGTCCCAAGTTCAGTTCTTGCCCCCCTGTTCAGACCCTAGCTTGAGGGGGAGTGTCTCTTATGTTGTAGGCCCCTAGCCCAGTTCCTGGCCTGTGTGTGTCCCACCCACCAATGTGGAAAGAAACCATGTCGAAAACTGATGATGTACAATTATAGAGACTGCTCTGGACCCTCTCCCTTTTCTCTCTCTCTCTCTCTCTCTCTCTCTGTCTCTCTCTCTCTGTCAAAAGCAATAAAATAAATCTTTAAAAAAAAATGATACTTTTGTCTTACTTC
Source organism: Craseonycteris thonglongyai (assembly GCA_004027555.1). Classification (NCBI taxonomy): domain Eukaryota; kingdom Metazoa; phylum Chordata; class Mammalia; order Chiroptera; family Craseonycteridae; genus Craseonycteris; species Craseonycteris thonglongyai. Next base: position 9,370 of record PVKE010053292.1, read on the forward strand.
TTATCATTTCTTCTGTTGTTAATAATCATTCCAACACCTTGCCTCCTAGGTCCAGTAAACTTGGTTCTTTTTGCATGTTTCCATGGCAGACTCTTCGAAATTAAATGTCACATATATTTGCTAAGCACATAATGCTTAGTATTGCTTTTAGAACATACATTGAATTATATAGGTGCCTGTTGAAATACATCCTTACTTTGGAACTGATCATTGACTACGCTATTTCCATTAGTTCTCATGACTAGATACCTGTCCTGGAACCTAAACCATTCTAATCCCTGGTATTAGCAACCAAATCTCACTTTTTAAATCTAGATTTCCCTGTAGAGTTTTATTTTTCCCCATTTACATTCAAAAAGCCAAAATGAATAAATATTTCAGCATCCCTAGCAAAATAGTCTTTCACAAACCTCTGGACCTGCATAAACTTTTATTTCTGTTGCACCTCTGCCTCAGCAGATGTGCTACTGGCCAACTTCTTATATCATTAAGGACAAGCCAAAGATAAATTATATACATCTTACAAATACATTTAAAACAATATTTTCCCCCGAGGAATAAATAGCATGCTTTTTAAAACAACACTGAATCTTTCAGGAAGCTCAATAAACTAAATAATACCTTATTTATTGTACCTTTAATTTCCTAGGCTCTACTTTCTAGAAGGTTAAATATTTAAATTTATGTGGTAGTACTTTATTTCAA
>PVKE010053293.1:0-10091 GCA_004027555.1 Craseonycteris thonglongyai
AGGTAGGAGCATGGGGGTGCGGGTTCAGGTGCAAAACGACTCTGGACTGGTTGGAGGCCTGAAACAGACAGAAGAGGAGGTGTGGACAAACAGAACGTGGGGTGGATGGAAAAAGTGGCCACGGCTGACTGTGGAGACACCCGGATGGGAGTGTGGAGGAGTAACTGTGGCATGGTGAGGGCAAATATAGTGTGGTGCAGAAGGCAAGAGCAAGGCACCAGCAGCAGCCAGAGATCGATGCAGGTGACTAGAGTGAAGATCTGGTTGCTGGCACTTGGATCAGGTGGCTGGAGCTGTGGGTTTGTGGAGCATGAGGCTGGCAACTGGAGCCAGAGGTGGGTGTTCCACTGGATGGAGTGCTGACACTGGGAGTATGTTGGAAGCTGAGGCACAGAGTGGCCCTGAGTGAGGTGGGGCCCCAACCAGAGCACTGCATGACCTGGAACACAGAGCCTGCCTGCTTCCCCTTGCTGTGTCCCAGGGCTCACCCCGCAGGCCTCACCCATGGCCTGCCTTCAATGGGCTGCAGCCTGGAAGACATCATTACCCTGTGACACAATCAGACCTGCACCTTTCCCAATAAACCCTGCACTAACTCATCCCACTGAAGCCAGCAGAAGGAAGCTGCCATTACTCTGTGAAACAAACAGACCTGTGCTTTTCTGAACAAGCCCCCCCCTCCCACCTTTCCCTCTGAAGCCAGCAGGGGGATCTAGGTGTGGCAGCTTCTGACAGCAGTGGGATCTCGAAGGCATAGAATACCATTGCCCACTATACCTTCCCAAAGAGGAGGCATACAGAGACCAGAACAACTGAGTCAAGGAGCAGCCCACCTTCTAGGATGTCTACCAATGTGAGAAAACCAAATAAACAAGAGAAAATATTATAAGACACTAACAACAGCTACAAAGTGAAAGAATGATAACTTGACATTTACCAAGGGAAAAGTCCTCATATCCAGGAAACAAAAGTTTTGAAGAGCGATGAATACCCCTTTGAACAAAGTAGCTCAAAAACAAAGAGAAAAATCTCCAGGAAAGGAACTTGAATATATGAAATTATATGAGTAAAATGACAGAGAATTCAAGGGTGCAATTAAAAAAATACTAAAAGAGATAAAAGAAAACTGGCAGACTACACAGATGAAAAGGAAATTGAATCTATGAAAAAGGTGCAAATAGAATTTCTGGAGATGAACAATACAATAAAAGAAATAAAAAATAAAATAGTTAGCATGGGAATCAGAGCTAAACAGATGGAGAAAAGAATTAGTAAAATTGAAGAAAAAAAAATTGGAAATGTCACAGAATAAAGAAGAAAGAGACCTAAAAGCTGAAAGAAATGTAAGATATCTACAAGAACTATTTTACTCCATTAAAAAAGAAATAAGAATAATACGTATTCCAGAGGTAACAGAAGATGAAACAGGCACAGAGAATTTACACATACATATAGTAGATGAGAACTTCCAAATCTATGGCAAGAAATGGAACTTCAAATCCAAGAAGGAAACAGCTGCTTGAATCCTAACAGACCCTCTCCAGGGCATATTATACTGAAGATATCAAAGGTCAAAGACAAAGAAAGAATCCTCAAGACAGCCAGATGAAAGATCATAATGAATAAAGAGCGCCGATCACACTATCAGATTTCTCAACAGAAACTCTACAAGCCAAAAGGGAATGGAACAAAGTATTCAAAATATTAAAGGATAAAAATTACCAGCCAAGAATCCTGTACTTAGCAAAGTTATCCTTTAGATATAAAGGAGGAATAAAGACCTTTTCAGACATACAAAAGCTGAAGGAATTCTCCAGCACAAGGCCAGCATTTAAAGAAATAATGAAGAAGGCAATTTGACTTGAAACAAAAAGGAAAAGTAAATAGGCATAAACTGGAACAAAAATATAAAAAGGAAAGGAAGTAAAGACTTAAATTTCTAAAGAGAACAGAAATAAGAAACATCCTCAAGAAAAGAAACCACTGCATATATGAAAATTTCTTTTACATAAAGTTTATGGTAACCACTGAAAAAGAACTTAGAACTGGGGCACATAACAATAAAAGTATAGAATACAGAAAAAAGAGTTATAAACACCATCAAAATAAAAAAAAAATCAATGGGAAGAAAAAAGTAAAGAAGCAATAAATAAGAGCTATTAGAAAACAAAAGATAAAATGGCTATAGGAAATCCTCATATATCAATTATCACCCTAAATGTAAAGGAACTGAACTCACCAACAAAAAGACACAGAGCAGGAAACTGGATTAAAGAACAAAAACCAACCTTATGCTGTCTACAAGAGACACACCTCAGCCACAAGGACAAGCCACAGACTAAAGTTGAAAGGGTGAAAAATAATACTCCAAGCAAATGGTACCCAGAAAAAAGCAGGTGTACCCATACTTACATCTGACAAAGCAGACTTCAGGATCAAAGAGATAATAAGAGACCAAAATGAACATATAATGATGACAAATGGGACAATACAACAAGAAGATATTACACTTATTAATATATATGCCCCCAACCAAGAAGCATGAAAATTTAGAAAGCAACTACTAACAGATCTAAAAGGAAAAACTGACAAAACACAATTATAGTAGGGGACTTAAACACCCTATTGACAGCCATGGATATATCATCCCTACTGGAAATAAATAAAGAAATATCAGTTTCAAATGATACATTATAGCAAGTGGACATAATTGACATTTACAGGATACTTAATCCTAAAACACAGGACTATGCATTCTTTTCCGGAGCACATGGAATATTTTCAAGGATAGACCACATCCTGGGACAGAAAGCTAGCCTCAGCAAATTTAAGAAGAACAAAATCATACCAAGTGTATAGTGCGACCACAAAGCTTTGAAATTGGAGATCAGCTGCAAAAAGAAAGCAGGAAATACCACATATACATGAAGATTAAACAACGAGTTATTAAAAATGACTGGATCAAAGAAGAAATAAAAGAAGAGATTAAAAAATACATAAAAACAAATGACAATGAGGAGCAACATACCAAAATTACTGGGATGAAGAAAAAGCAGTAATAACTTGGAAATTTATATCACTACAGGCCTATCTCAAGAAATGAGAAAAATCACAAGTAAACAACATAATATCACATCTTCAAGAACTAGAAAAAGAACAATAAAAATACAAAGCCTGCAGTAGAAAGGAAATAATAAAAATTAAAGCAGAACTAAATGAAATAGAAAATAAAAAAATAGAAATAATTGATGCAACAAAGAGCATGTTCTTTGAAAAACTGTATAAAATTTGACAAGCGCCTTGGTAGTATCAACAAGGGAAAAAGAGAAAACACACAAATAATCTGAATTAGAAATGAAAAAGGGGAAATTACAGCTGATACCACAGAAATACAATGGATCATACAAAAGTACTGTGAAGGACTATATGATACCAAATTTTACAAACTAGAAAAAATGGACACGTTTTGAGAAACAGTCGACCTAGACTGAATCAAGAAGAACTGAATAACCTAACCAAAGCAATCAACAGTAAGGAAATTGAAACAATCATCCCAAACCTTCCCCAAAGCAAGAGTCCAGGATGCGATGGTCTCACTAATGAGTTTCACCGGGCATATTCACATTGGAAATAACACCTATCCTCCTCAAACTTTTCCTAAAAATTGAAGAAGAGGCAACAGTTTTCAACTCATTCTTTGAGGCCAACATTACCCTAATACCAAAGCCTGGCAAGGACATCACAAAAAAAGAAAACTATAGACCAAAATCTCTGATGAACATCGATGCAAAAATCCTAAACAAAGTACTAGCAAATGGAATACAACAATGCATTAGAAGTATTGTACATTATGATCAAGTGGGGTTCTTCACAGGGGCAGAAGGATGGTTCAACATATGCAAATAAATCAATGTGATACACCACATAAACAAAATAAAAGATAAAAACCATATAATTATATCAATTGATGCAGAAAATATATTTGACAAGATGCAACATCCATTTATGATCAGAACACTTAATAAAATGTGTATAGAAACAAAGTAACAAAATAAAGGCCATATATGACAAACACTTAGAGAATGTCATACTGAACATGGAAAATCTGAAACCTTCTAAAATCAGGAAAAAGTCAGGGATGTCCCCTATAACCACTGCTATTGAACATAGGGCTGGAAGTTCTAGTCAGAGCCATTAGGGAAGAAAAAGAAATAAAAGGCATCCAAATGGGAAATGAAGACGTTAAACTGTCACTTTTTGCAGATGACATTATTCTTTACATAGAAAACCCTAAAGACCCTGCCAGAAAACTGTTAGAAATAATAAACAAATACAGTAAAGTTGCAGGATACGAAATCAATATACAAAAATCCACAGCATTTTTATACACAAACAACAAAAATTCAGAAAATAAAATGAGAAAAAACGATACCAATTGAGATCAAAATGAAAAGAATAAAGCACATAGGAATAATCTTAACAAAGAACATGAAGGACTTATACATGGAAAACTATAAGACATTATTAAAAGAAATTGAAGAAGGTACAAAAAAAAGGGAAGAATATTCCATGTTCATGGACTGGAAGAATCAACATAGTTAAAATGGTCATATTACCCAAAGCTATATACAGATGTAATGCAATTCTCATCAAAATCCCACAGACATTCACTCAAGAAATAGATAAAAGATTTGTCAGATTCTTATGGAACCACAAAAGACCCCAAATCACCAAAGCAATCCTCAAAAAAAAAACCAAAAACAAAATAAAATAAAATCCTGGAGGCATTATTATCCTTGACTTCAGTCTATACTACAAAGAGACAATACCAAAACAGCTTGGTATTGGAAGATAAACATACACACAGACCAATGGAACAGAATAAAAAACCCAGAAAAAACCCACAAATATATGAACAGATAATCTTTGACAAATGAGCAAACAATATACAATGGGGAAAAGAAAGCCTCTTCAGAAAACAGTGCTGGGAAAATTGGAAAACCACATGCAAAAGAATGAATCTGGACTGTGAACTGTCAACATATACCAAAATTAACTCAAAGTGGATTAAGGACCCCCACATAAGATCCCAAACAATAAAGTGCATAGAAGAAGGGATTGGCAATAAACTTACAGATCTTGGACTCGGAGAGCACTTTATGAACTTGATCCCAAAGGCAAGGGAAGTAAAAGCAAAAATAAATGAATGAGATTATATCAAACTAAGAAGTTTTTACACAGCAAAGGACACTATCAGCTAAGAAAAAAGGAAACCAGGGAAAGCTGGGATGGCTCAGCAGGTTAAGCACTCGCTTTGAAGCCCTGAGGACTAAAGATCGAATCCCAGCTCTGGCCCAGGTGGACCCATATGCTGAACAGGGGTGTGCTTCCCGAATGCGGTGAGGCCCCCAGTTCAGTTAAAAAAACAAAACAGAGGGAGATCCAAGATGGCGGCATGAGAGGAGAATGCCAATAACTGCCAGGGAAGGGCCTTTTGAACAGAGGGGAATCCACAGGGGAAACCCTGAGAAGAAATCTCAACTAAGAGAACCACACAATGCAGAACAACACACAAAGGTTAGAGAAAAAAGGGGAAAGCGGGAGAGGAAAAGGGACGCAGCGGTTCGGGGACAGAGATTCGGAGCGCGGCCCGGGGCTCGCAAAAACAAAGCGGGATTGGGGGACTACGGTCAAAGTGGAGCTGGATTGAGGGCAGGCTGGAAGCCGAGACCTAGGGAGCGTGGAATCCCCACAAGACTGTGGACAATTTAACATCTGAACTCAAGGGACAGCACACAGTGCCCTAATCAGATCACAGAGCTTAAAGTGGAACAGGGACTGTGGAGCAAGGCAGCTGCACTTCCCGGCGGGCGGGGTGAGAGCAGGGCACCAGCCCACAACAGCTCAGCACCCCTGATTTACGGAGGAGATTGACTGTGAAGGAGGATTGACTGTGTGGAGCACCTTCTGAAGACAGGGCTCTTGGAGTGAGGGCTGGGGCTAGAGTGGGCATAGCTGCATTGGACGTGCTTAGAGTGAATCCAGCGGTCTCAACAGAGCCAGGAGCATAGAGCAGCTGCCTCCCGAGCTACAGCCTGTGCGCACAGGGCTTTTGAAGCCCCACCCAACGGGCCTCTGCGGCGCTGCCAGCCTTCAACTGGGCTTTCGGTGCCCCGCCAACAGGGCCATCGCGACACCGCTGCTTGCTTGCCAGCGCGCAGTTGGGCTTTTCGTGCCCTGCTCACCAGGCCACTGCGGCGCCACTGCCTGCTTGCCAGCGTGAAATTGGGATTTTGATGCCCCGCTTACCAGGCTGCTGTGGGGCCGCTGTCTGAGAGCAAGTGCACGGCTGGGCTTTTGGTGCCCTGCCCACTGGGCCGCCACAGCACTGCTGCCTGCTCGCCAACGCGCTACAGGGGTTTTGGCACCCTGCTCGTCAGGCCACCGCAGCGCCACTGCCTGCGCGCGCGGGACCGGCTTTCGGCGCCCTGCCCACCGGGATACTGCAGCGCTGCTGCCTGCTCGCGAACACGCAGCTCGGCTTTTGGCGTCCCGCCCACCAGGCCGCTGGGGCGTTGCGGACAGCGCACGCAACGGGGCTGCCAGCTGGGTCTCTGTGGTGTCATTGCCTATGCGCGGGACTGCGCAGCCGACCGGGGCCTCTACCAAGCCCCAGCCCATCCAAGTGCTGCCCTGTGGGCGTGGCTCACAGATACGATTGAAGGAGGGGCAGCAAGGAGGAGGAAAGACCAGAGCTCCTGCGCCCCACCCACACTGAACCACCAGCCCCCCTGCTGAAAGAGGAATCTGCTATTGTGTCTCAGGCCCACCCTAGCTCCTAATCACATGCCCCCACCCCAGGCCACACTTTTACTACCCTGCTATCTAACAGCTAAGACAGCAACCTGAAGTGCCCCAGAACACAGAAGCTGTCTGCTTCACCCAACACTCTCCCAAAATCTCCTTCTCCCACAACTGAGCCCAAAAGAAAAAATAAAGAGAAGCCCATCTGATAGGCAACCCCCAGAGGGAAAACAGATTCATGCGTAAAGCAAAAAACCAGATCAAACACAATACACACCTCAAAATCCAAAGCCCCTCCAGAAGATCAGGGGCAGTCTTTAGTAAAGGACCTTGCACACTTGGAATCAAATCTAAGTGAAACAGAATTCAGGGCTGCATTAATCAAGACACTCAGAGAGCTCACTCAATGCTGGCAAAGTACCAAGATACAGTTAAATGACCTCAACAAGAAATTTTCTGAGCAAAATGAGTACTTTACCAACAAAATGGAGACGCTAGAGCAGAACTAAAAGGAAATCCTTGAAATGAAAGGCATCATGGGAGAGCTGAAAAAAGAACTGACCAGCATAGGAAACAGGGCTGACCAGCTAGAGGAAAGGATGAGAGAAATCGAAGATACAAACATGGAAATGTCACAGAGGGAAGAAGAAAGGGAAAGGAAAACCAAGAGAAATGAAAGAGCCCTACAAAAATTCTCTGACTCCATCAGAAAGAACAATATTAGAATAATAGGGCTACCAGAAGGTAGCGAGATGAAATCTTCTCAGAGTCTACTGAAACAAATAGTGGATGAAAATTTCCCTAACCTGTGGAAGGAATTACAGCCCCAAATCCAAGAGGAAATCAAAAGCCCTAACTTCCTAGACCCTAGCACATCTTCTCCAAGGCACATTGTTCTGAAGATGACAAAAATCAATGACAAAGAAAAAATCCTCAAGGCTGACAGGGAAAAACAAAATATAACTTTCAAAGGAAAACCTATCAGGCTGTCACCAGACTTATCAGCAGAAACTCTGCAAGCCGGGAGGGAGTGGAGCCCAATCTTCAAAATATTAAAAGAGAGAAATTTTCAGCCAAGAATTAACTATCCAGCAAAATTAACCTTTAGATATGAAGGAGGAATTAAGGCCTTTACAGATATACAGAAGCTGAGGGAATTCTCCAGCTCAAAACCGGCACTCCAAGAAATACTAAAGGAGGCTACTTGACCTGAATCAAGGAATCAAAATAAATGGAGAAAAGTTGGGACAACAAAAAAATAAAAAGGAAAGAAGAAATGGATACAGGATATCCTCATATATCAATCATCACCCTGAATGTAAGTGGACTGAATTCACCAATGAAGAGGCACAGGGTAGCAGACTGAATTAAAAAACAAAATCCAACCATATGCTGCCTACAATAGACACACCTCAGCCACAGGGACAAATGTAGACTCAGGGTAAAAGGATGGAAAACAATACTCCAGGCAAATGGCAGTCAGAGAAAAGCTGGAGTGGCCATACTGATTTCGGATGAAAAAGACATCAGGATAAAAAAATAATAAGACATAAAGATGGACATTACATCTTGATAAAAGGGACAATACAACAAGAAAACATCACATTCATCAATATATATGCTCCGATTCAGGAAGCACCCAAATTTATAAAGCAACTACTAACAGATCTAAAAGGAGAATTTGAGAAAAATACAATTATAGTAGGGGATCTAAACCGCCCCCTGACAACATTGGACAGATCATCGAAGCAGAAATCAAATAAGCAGATTGCAGCTTTAAATGATACATTGCAGGAAATGGACATAATTGATATTTACAGATCATTCCATCCTACAACAAAGGTTTATACATTTTACTCTAGTGCACATGGAACATTTTCAAGGATAGACAATATCCTGAGACTGAAATCCAACCTCACCAAATTTAAGGGCATCCAAATCACACCAAGTGTATTCTCAGACCACAAAGTGTTTAATCGAGAGATCAATTGCAAAAGATCAATTGCAACATGCTATTAAAAAGTAGCTGGATCAAAGAGGAAATTAAACAAGAGATTAAAACATTTGTAGAAACGAATGACAATGAAAACACGACGTACCAGAACTTCTGGGACACAGCAAAAGCAGTATTAAGAGGGAAATTTATATCATTACAGGCCTATCTCAAGAAACAAGAAAAACTACAAGTAAACACCCTCACATCGCATCTTATAGAGCTAGAAAAAGAAGAACAGAGGTCCCCCAAAGCCATCAGAAGAAAAGAATTAATAAAAATCAAAGCAGAACTTAATGAAATTCAGAATAGAAAAACAATAGATACAATTAATGCCACAAAGAGCTGGTTCTTTGAAAAACTCAATAAAATTGACAAACCACTGGCTAGGCTCACCAAAGGACAAAGAGAAAAAGCTCATATTTCCAGAATATGGGACAATAGGGGAGAGATTACAACTGATGCTGCAGAAATACAAGCAATCATAAGAGATTACTATGAAAGACTCTATGCCAACAAATTTGACAACCTAGAGGAAATGGACAAATTTCTAGAAACATATAGTTTACCGAAACTGAAGCAAGAAGATTTGTATAACCTCAATAGACCAATCAACAGTACAGAACTTGAAACAAATATCCAAAAATTGCCCAAAGGCAAAAGGCCTGGACCAGATGGCTTTACCAATGAATTCTACCAGTCATTCTAAGAACAACTAATGCCCATCCTCCTCAAACTACTCCAGAAAATTCAAGAGGAGGCAATAGTACCCAACTCTTTCTATGAAGCTAATATCACCCTAATACTAAAACCTGGGAAAGACAATACCAAAAAGGAAAACTATAGGCCAATCTCACTGATGAACACTGATGCAAAAATCTTAAATAAAATTTTAGCTAACAGAATACAACATTGCATTCAAAAGATTATTCACCATGACCAAGTGAAATTCATCCCAGGGGCTCAAGGATGGTTCAACATACGCAAATCAATCAATGTAATCCAGCACATAAACCAAACAAAGGTTAAAATCCACATGATTATCTCAATCGATGCAGAAAAAGCATTTGACGAGATACAACACCCACATATAATAAAACACTGAATAAAATGGGAATTGAAGGAAAGTACCTCAACTTAATTAAGGCCATATATGACAAACCCTCAGCAAATATTATACTGAGTGGGGAAAAGCTGAAGCCTATTTTCCTAAAATCAGGAACAAGACAGGGATGCCCCCTGTCACCACTGCTGTTCAACATAGTACTGGAAGTTCTAGCCAGAGCAATCAGAC
>PVKE010053294.1:0-10163 GCA_004027555.1 Craseonycteris thonglongyai
CCAGGTGCGCGCCCTCATCACGGGGAGCTGGGGGTGGGGGGCCGTGGGGGCACCCCGCTGCCCCCGCCCAGGTGCGCGCCCTCATCACGGGGAGCTGGGGGTGGGGGGCCGTGGGGGCACCCCGCTGCCCCCGCCCAGGTGCGCGCCCTCATCACGGGGAGCTGGGGGTGGGGGGCCGTGGGGGCACCCCGCTGCCCCCAGGTCGCCCCAGGGGCCCTGCTTTGCTCACAGAGAGGCAGGGGCGCACAGCTATCACTGGGCCACGTGGGAGTCGGGAGCCCCCAGCAGCCTGGGGACAAGGGCTTCGGGGTACACTCGGCAGAACAGAGGGCGGCTGGGACCTGGGAAGGCACCCCGGAAGAGGCGCGGTCGGGGGGCGCTCCCAGCACCCGGGGCGGGGACCCTGTGCGCCACCCCAGGTGACCCTGAGGGTCAGAGCGGGCGCTGCAGGCAGCCGGGCAGCTGGGGGCCTGGGATCGCGGGGGGCCTCGGGCTGAGGTCGGGCAGCCCGGCCTGCAGGACCTGTCCCACCGGGGCCACCCTGACCCAGAACGGGGACCGGGGACCCCCTACGAGGTAGCGAGGCCTCGGGTCCTGGCATTGCACCCTGGGTTGCCCCCTTCGTGCGGGACGTTCTGGATCATTGGACACGCACAGTCACTAGGGACGCCGCGCGCCCATCACCCCATTTTAGGGGCTGGGGGCTGCGGTCGGAGAATTCAGGAGCGCTTGGCACGGACGCCCCGCGCAGGCGGCGGGCCGGGGACTCGAACTCCTGTTTCCGTAGCCACGGCCCGTGTCCTAGGACCGGCGTCTCCGGGGCGGCTGGGGCGTGGCCTCGCGCGCGCGGCCCCTTGGGAAGTGTAGTCGGCAGGCGCAGGCGCGCAGCCCCCTGGGAAGTGTAGTCCGCGGGCGCTCGCGCACGGCCCTCTGGGAAGTGTAGTCGGCGAACGCGCGCGCTCGGGACTGCGCTTCCCGGCATGCCGCGCGCTCGGGCCCCGGCCGCCGGCCCGTCCGGCCGCCCCGCCCCGCGGCCCCGGCCCGCCCCGTCCGGTGGGGCGACGAGCCGCATGGAGGCCGGCTGAGGACCGCCGCCCGCCTCGGTACGCCGCGCCGTGCGGGCCTGGGGCGGGGGTCGGGGCCCGGGGGCCGGGGTCGGGGGTCCCCAGCCCCGGGGCGGCGGGGGCCGGGGTCTCGCGGGCGGGCGGCGCGGGGCTGCCATATGGCGGAAGCGCCCCGAGGACTCGAGCCCGTCTCCGCCAACTTCGTGACCGCCGTGAGCCCCCTCGTCCCCTAGGACGCAGCCTCGTTGGGATGGAACGGAGGTGCCACCAAGTGCCACCGAGTTCACGTCTGCGGTTTTGTGGGGACGACCCACCCCCGAGAGAAGGCGACGCGGCCGCCCCGCCGTCGGCACCCCAGGAGCTGCGAGGAGCTCGCCCAGCGGTGCCCGGCTGCTTTGGGGGGTCAGGACAGGCCCTGGGGTCCCCAGGTGGGCTTCCGGGGCCCCCTTGGGCTCCCCGCCCCTCTTGCCTGCGGCTGGGAGGGCGCCCCGACCCGCAAGCCCGGCCAGCCCGGCAGCTGTGCCAGGAGAGGGCCGGGCAGGGCGGGCAGCTGGCCGCCACACGGCTGCCCTGCGGTGGGGGTCAGGGCCCAGGTACCCACGGGGTGGGGGTCAGTGCCCAGGTACCCACGGGGTGGGGGTCAGGGCCCAGGTACCCACAGGGTGGGGGTCAGTGCCCAGGTACCCACGGGGTCGTGGTCAGTGCCCAGGTACCCACGGGGTGGGGGTCAGGGCCCAGGTACCCAGGGGGTGGGGGTCAGTGCCCAGGTACCCACGGGGTGGGGGTCAGGGCCCAGGTACCCACGGGGTCGTGGTCAGTGCCCAGGTACCCACGGGGTGGGGGTCAGTGCCCAGATACCCACAGGGTCGTGGTCAGTGCCCAGGTACCCACGGGGTGGGGGTCAGTGCCCAGATACCCACGGGGTGGGGGTCAGTGCCCAGATACCCACAGGGTCATGGTCAGTGCCCAGGTACCCACGGGGTGGGGGTCAGTGCCCAGGTACCATGGGGTCGTGGTCAGTGCCCAGGTACCCACTGGGTGGGGGTCAGTGCCCAGGTACCCACGGGGTCAGCCAGGTGTGCTGCACAAGGACCCGTTCAGGCCTCCAGCTCAGGTGCGAGTTGGCACGTGCCCTCCTCAGGGACCCCAGCCTCAGCCTCACCTCCCTCGAGTGGGTCCTGCCAGACCCAGGGGGTCTCCGTTGGCCAACGGTGCCCAGGCTGCAGAAGGGGAGGCACGGGCGGGCGGGCTGGGGGCAGCTGCTTTCTGCAGCCCGCTGCTCTGTCCAGCCCGGGACCCTTGGCTTTCGGAGCAGGGCTAGTGGGTTGAGCGGGAGATGGGTCCTTTCTGGGAACCGTGGGCGCTGGGCAGCGCGTGTCCAGCACTGGGGAGCCGGGCTGGCGTCTGGGAGGCCGTGTCTGGACTCCTGATCTGTAGGGAGGTGAGGGGGAGAGGAGGGGTCTCTCAGCCCGCCCTGGGGCTCTAACACAGGTGGCAGCTTAAACTGTGTTCTCACAGTTCGAGGACCCTCTTCCTGGCTTGCCGAGAGCCACCTTCCCAGTGTGTCCTCCAGTCTCTTCTCCCAGGAGCACTCATCCCATCGCGGGCCCCACTCCTGACCTCATCACCTCCCACAGGCCCCACCTCCTAACACCGGCATTTCGGGTCAGGGCTTCACGCTTCAGTCCGTAGCACTGGGACCCGGGGGAGGGGACAGCTGGCTGGGCCAGACAGGTTAGGGACCTGTGGCCGCCACTCACTGAACTGTCTGATGTCCCCGGGGTCTGTCCTGTGACAGACACCCAGATGCTCGACGCATGCAGGACAGCTGGACCCTGATCTGTGCCCAACAAGCGGGGCTGCCGCCGTTTGAGCTGGCGCCTTCTGCGGCACACGCGACAAGGCAGGTCCTCCCGGGCTGGCGGGAGATCCCACAGATCTGGAGTTTGTTTTCTGGGAGCGTGTGGGTGATGCCGCCGCTGTCGTCTGTGTGGAGGATTGTGATTTCCAAAGTGGAGCGCGATGCTCCTTGGCAGACGCTGGGACGCCGCGGGGAACTCGTGTTGCAGGGTCTCCTGGAACCAGCCGCCGATTCCGCGCCGCAGGTTCTGCCGCTGCGCTCCATCCGGGGGCAGGAGGGCATGTCCTGGCAGAGCAAGGCCCAGAGGGGCCTAGAGGTCAGGGCCAGAGGAGCCTGGCAAGGGCCTGCCGTGTGGGCACGGGCAGCCGGCGGCTCTAACCCCCCAGGCCCGGAGGCAGGAGCTAAGCGTCCCAGTAGGGACTGGCGTCCTGCCCAAGGCCACGCGGTGCCAAGTGGCTGGTGTGGTCGCTGGCAGCTGGCAAACAGCTGGCCTGCCTGCCGGATGGACAGGCGGCAGGCGGCCTTGCTTGGGAGGCACCCCTACCGGTTGAGCCTGCCTCTCCCTGAGCTGGGCTCTGGGGAGGGTCCTGCTGGGGGGTGGGCGAGGGCTGTGGGGTCCGGCAGAAGCGGCCTCCTGGTTCGTGCTGGGCTCCGGGGCCTGCGTTCAGGAGGGGCTCGTCACCCCCAGGGGTGTCCGCCAGGGGCCTGCTCCACGGGCCGGCCCAGTGGCTGTGGGGTTCGGCCATGTGCTCCCCTCCAGGCAGCTGGGGGAGGCTGGGGTCCCAGCCACGTGTTTGACAATGCCTGACGGTGAGCGGGGCTGGGGGTTAGTGACCCAGCGAGGGCACCGGTGTTAGAAGGGGTTAGGGGGTGTGGCTGCTCGATTGCATCAGCCCAGGTGCCCGCCTCTGGGGCGTGGCTGCAGGGAGCTGGAGGGGACCCCGCCTGGCGCTGCAGGGCTCAGGGCTCGCGTGGTCCTCAGGACCGGGAAGGGGCCGGCCCCCCTCGGGCCCTGGCCTCCTGGGCTCAGCAGGGAGGGTCTGGCCAGGGAGGCCGGCCCCTGGGGCCGCCAGACGCTGAGGGAAGGTGGAGGCACTGCGGTGGCTGTCAGCACAGGACAGGGTCCTACGTTTTTCTAGGCCTTTGGTGGCCTCGTGCTGCTCGGAAGTGGGAATTGTTTGCTCCCCTGTGAGGCTTACGCTTGTGTCCAGCTGCGCCTTCTGGCCGGCCGGGAACCTGAGAGGTGGCAGCCCCGGGCCCCGCCCTGCGGCTCCGGGCACAGCTTCCTGTTTCCGCTTCCGTCGGGGCCTTGCGCCAGGGAGTCCGTGCATCTGTGAACCCGGAAGGAGCCGGGGTGGTGAGGCTCAGGTGAGCCGCTGGCCCCGGGGCTGGGCAGACCAGGTGCCGGCCGGCTGCTGCCGCTTCCTGGGCCGGCTGCCC
Organism: Craseonycteris thonglongyai; assembly: GCA_004027555.1. NCBI lineage: Eukaryota > Metazoa > Chordata > Mammalia > Chiroptera > Craseonycteridae > Craseonycteris > Craseonycteris thonglongyai. The sequence goes on from PVKE010053294.1 coordinate 4,366, forward strand.
TTCCCGGCGGCCTGGCCGTCCGTCCACCACAGCCCAGTGCTTCCCGTGTCCCTGAGCCAGTCCCTCTGCCTGACCCCTCGGGTGGGGGCGGAGGGGGCTGCCCCAGGCTTATCCGGGGTGTCTGGTGACTCGAGGGAAGAGCCGAGGCAGCTGAAGCTCGGCAGCAGCGAGTCGCTGGGTCGGTGGCCAGGACAGGCGTGGAGGGGACAGGACAGCAGGGGACGGGGGGAGGGGCCGTGCTAGTCCTGCCCCTCGTTTTCCTTTTTATCGTGAACGCTCTGGAGAGAGGGCAGCACCGGCGGGTCCCCCCGAGTCCCCTCAGTGCTGCTGCTCCCAGAGGTCACCCGTTCCCTCGCACACGTGTGTGACAGGGACAGGCGCTGGAACAGGGCTGTGACGCCACGCACGGCAGACACGCAGGGAACGCGCCTCTGACGGCCCCGCCCCCGTCCCGTCTCCCCAGCGGCCTCCCGGGTCCGGCCTTTCCCGCCATCGGCGCGCCCACCGCCGTCCTGGGGTGGCAGGACCCCGGGTCCCGCGACGGAACTCAGAGCTGGACCCAGAGGCTCCGGCAGACACTGGGGGGACCCTGCAGAGGGGCCGCGCCCCCCACGGGCCTCAGGCCAACCCCAGCCAGGGGCGTGAGGCTGGCGCCCGGCAGGCCTTGTCATGGCGCCCAAGCCGCCCCACGCTCGGGGCTCGTCCCTCCTGACAGAACAAAGCTGGGGACACAGGGGCCGGGGCCACCGCAGTGACAGCCCAGACGCGCTTCTGCTCCGTCCTCTTTATAGGGGGTTTGTAGTCGTGTTTTGTCCCCTGGCTGCCACCTTCCCGCCAGGTCACAGGAGGTGGGGGCAGCGCGTCCCACTCACGGGGGACCCGGCTCTGCCTGCAGCTCATGCTGACGGCCCCCCTGCGGCCCCTGGCCCCAGAGACCCTGGGCCTCCGCTGCCCACCGTGGGCAGGGGGCTCGCGGGGACCCTGGAGGCTGGTGAGGTCAGGGCAGGGGGGCTCTGTCCTGCCCAGGGGTCCCTCAGGACCACCGACCTGAGCACCTGACGAGGCCCTTGGTGCCCTGGCCCGGCCGGGGCTCCAGGTGACGCCCGGCTGTCTCCTCAGGCTTCCGTCAGCCGCGCCAGGAGCCACCATGGAGGGGGAGGAGGACCAGCCACCTCAGGAGGTCAGAAGCCGGGGCTGTGCTGGGCAGGGGGCAGGGGCGGGCTAGCTGCTTCCAGGAGTGAGGGTCCCCAAGGGCGCTCCCCTCAGGTGGCCTCTTGGTCACCGGCTGCCGTACACAAGAGCGCCCCACGGTTTCGCAGCAGTGACCCTGGGTGGCTGCGGGGGGCCCGGGTCAGGTGCCCTGAGGCTGGGCTGTCATGCACGGCTTTGGTGCTGGGAGCCGCTTGTGGGGGCAGGACTCCAGGGGTGCTGGACACCCCACGGACACTGACCACCCCGTCCCCTCCACAGGCCGACGTGGAGTCCATGGTGACAGGAGCTTCAGAGCTGGTGCCCAGGCTCCCCCCTGCGGAGCCGCAAAGCCTCTGTGCGTGCCCACGCCCAGCGCTGGGGGCCCCGCGGGGCGGGTCTCACGTACCAGCCGTGTGGGCAGCGGGGGCACCGCCCCCAGGCTTGGGGGGGGGTCCAGTGCCGGCACCATCGCTGAGCTCGGCTTCGCTGTCCCCGCAGCCGACGTAGACGCTTTCAACCTGCTTCTGGAGATGAAGCTGAAGAGGCGGCGAGAGCGGCCCAACCTGCCACGCACGGTGACCGAGCTGGTGGCTGAGGACGGGAGCCGGGTGTACGTGGTGGGCACCGCCCACTTCAGCGACGACAGCAAGAAGGATGTGGTGAAGGTGAGCAGTCACCTGGCCCCTTGCCGCTGTCTCCAAGACACCGACGCTCCCGGGGGCTCCAGGCTCGCAGCCCCACGGCGTGGCCCTGCCGGCCTCCACGTGCCTCCTCTCCAGGGCCCGCCGGCCTGTGGCTTAAAGCATGGGCGGGCGAGGTGACACGGCCGGTTGGGGTGACCCGGCCAGTTGCAGACGATCCAGGCGGGCGGGTGGGGTGACACGGCCGGTTGCAGACGATCCGGGCGGGCTGGTGGGGTGACACGGCCGGTTGCAGACGATCCGGGCGGTGCAGCCGGACGTGGTGGTGGTGGAGCTGTGCCAGTACCGGGTGTCCATGCTGAAGATGGACGAGCGCACGCTGCTGCGGGAGGCCAAGGAGCTCAGCCTGGAGAAGCTGCAGCAGGCCGTGAGGCAGGTGCGGCACCCGCCCAGGGACGCACACGGGAGGGGAAGATGGCCGGGCAGGGGTAGTTCCTGGCATCCCTGCCAGCCCGAAGTGGGACCCATTGTGCCAGGGCCCGTGTCCCCCACACCTACAGAGGAGTCGGGTCTGGGCCTGAGGCTGTGGGGAAAGAGCGTCCAGTGGGCAGAGGCCAGGCAGCCGGTCCTGCACGTGCGGCCCCGAGGGGCCTCGCGTGTCCACGGCGGGTGTGGGCACCCGAGAGGCCCTGGCGGGCGGGCGGCTGAGTCGGGCCCTCTCCCTGCAGAACGGGGTCATGTCGGGGCTCATGCAGATGCTGCTGCTGAAGGTGTCGGCCCACATCACGGAGCAGCTGGGCATGGCCCCCGGCGGCGAGTTCCGCGAGGCCTTCAAGGAGGTGCGCAGGGCGCGGCCGGCCGGGCGAGGGCTCTGCCACCCTGCGGCTTCCGCAGCCAACCTGGCCTCTCCCCGCCCCAGGCCAGCAAGGTGCCTTTCTGCAAGTTCCACCTGGGGGACCGGCCCATCCCCGTCACCTTCAAGCGGGCCATCGCCGCGCTGTCCTTCTGGCAGAAGGTGAAGCTGGCCTGGGGCCTGTGCTTCCTGTCGGACCCCATCAGGTAACGTGACCAGGGGCCTGGCCTTGGGCCGAGCTCCCCCCTCCTCCCACCCGGGGTCAGGGCCCCGCCCCCGCCGTCCCACGGGGCTGGCATTGCGCCCTTGTGCCCCCAGCAAGGACGACGTGGAGCGCTGCAAGCAGAAGGACCTGCTGCAGCAGATGATGGGGGAGATGATCGGCGAGTTCCCCGACCTGCACCGCACCATCGTCTCGGAGCGCGACGTCTACCTGACCTACATGCTGCGGCAGGCCGCCCGGCGCCTGGAGCTGCCGCGCTCCTCCGACGGTGACGCCGGGCGGGCGGTGGGCGGGTGGGTGACGCCGGGCGGGCAGCGGGCAGGCGGCGGGCGGGCGGGGTTCCCTGGGGCCCGGCCCTCGGCCCGGTGCTGACGGCGCGCCCCCCCACAGCCGAGCCCAGGAAGTGCGTGCCCTCCGTAGTGGTGGGCGTCGTGGGCATGGGCCATGTCCCCGGCATCGAGAAGAACTGGACCACTGACCTCAACATCCAGGAGATCATGACGTGAGTGCCACCTGCCCCCGAGCCCCTGAGCCCCCGAGCCCAGCCAGGCCCCGGGAGGGCGGCCCAGCCGGGGAGCCCGTTCCCGGACCCGGTCCAGCCTGCGCCCTGCCTCCCCAGCATCCCCCCGCCGTCCATCTCCGGCAGAGTGTCCCGGCTGGTCATGAAGGGGGCCGTCCTGGGCCTGCTGGGCTACGGCCTGTACTGGATGGGCCGCCGCGCCGCCAGCCTGGTCCTCGCGCTGCCGGCCACCCAGCTCTGCCTGCAGAGGGCGCCGGCCACCCGGCTGCACAAGTAGGAAGGACTCGGAGCCACCACGTCCGAGGGCCCCTGGGTTGCTCCCAGGTAGCCGCTGAGGGGTGCGGGCGGCCCCCTGGGGACCCAGGCCTGGCCTCCCCTCCCCTCCCCACCCCAATAAAGGATATTTAACTGCTCTGAGCTCGGGCTTCCCAGGCCCCCAGTCCCAGGGGCCATTCACGGGGTTCACAGGCAGTAGGACAAGTGCCGTGGGAGCGGCTGAGTGCAGCCGCCCCTTCTGGTCCCGGCGGTGAGGTGTAGGGGCCGCAGTGGGCACGCCCTCCCTGTGCCTTCTGGCCGGGGCCCGGTCATCACTGCTCACGATTTGGGGAGCCAGAGGGCCCTACGGCCGAGCCCGGGGCCCGGGTGCCTCAGCACCACTCTGCCTGCAGAGGTTGTGTGGTTTTTGGCTTTTAAAAATATCTGAAAATTTTTACTCAGGTAATTTTAACTTTAATGAACTGAAGCAAACGTCAGGAAATATTAGCCTTAAGCCCAGTTGGACGTCTTTTCCTTGGGGTCTCGGTCCCGAGAGCTGAGTGTGGGCAGGTCCGCTGTGACAGTGGTGCCCCCCGCCCGCTGCCCCTCGGGCCTCCTCCACCCGGGGGTGTTGGGGGTCCAGGGGCCTGAGCTGCCCGGCTGTGGGGGTTGGACTTGCTTCCTGTGCATCTGGCGGGTGACCCTCTGGGCAGATGGCATGTGCCTGCCAAGGCCGCCGGTTTGCACGCATGCCAGCAGGTGCCCACCTGGGCCGGCCCCTCAGCACTTCTGCCGGGTCGTCACCTGTGCACATAGTCAGCTCTCCCCGGTCATGTTTACGACACAGTGTCTGTGCCGCCATCTGGGCCACGTCTGACTGTCTGTGTTGACTCGGTGTCTAACCAAATCGGGTGAAACCCATGGCCTGGAGCTGGGCCGGGAGCCTCAGGCTGCACGTGTCCTTGTTGTCATTCCTGTATGTGTCCCTTAGAAACTGAAATAAAAGCTAATTTTGGAAGCTCCTGTCCTGTGGCATATATGAGAGCGGCACACAGGTGACGAGGGAGGAAGTGCTTCCCGGGGCCACTGCCTTGGGTGCTGGGGACTTCCTGCCACCTCCTGCCTCAGAAGAGGATACAGGCCCAGGTCCCTGGCACCAGTGAAGGCACAATGGGGGGAAGTGTGCTCAGGGGACATCACACCCCTCTGCACACCTTTGGGCTAGAGGCTCAGACCTGCCCAGCGAGGCCACCGTGAGCAGCAGCCTGCGCCATCGCAGGCAGCATGGAAACTGGGGGCACAGCTCTGCTGCCCGTTGTGGGGCGAGCTGCCTCCCCCTGCTGGGCCCGCCGCTCTGCCCAGGGCCAGCTCCCTGGTGCCCCAAAGGCCAGCAGGGACGGCCACGGCCAGTGGGTCTCAGGATCCCCAGGTAGACGGGGCTCTCCAAGCTGAGTAGGGTCTTCCCTCCACAGGGAACCCCAAGGTCTGCACCTGCAGGCCTCTCACTTCCCAGGAGGACCCTGGGGGACGGGCAGACAAGGACGAGACCCACCCTGGTCCTGTGTTGGGAGGGGCCCACTGGGCGCAGGGCAGCCCCCAGACCACTGCCAGGCCGGGAAGCCCAGGCCCCCCTTGGCCAGCCCCTCGGGGCAGGAGGGGCTGAGGGTCTGGATGTGGGCAGCAGCCCTGGGCCTGGAAAATTACTGTGCGTCTTCACCCCACTTCTGAGAATTGAGTTTATTACAATGTACGTGTGTTACACTGACAAACAGAAAAGCAGTTAAGGTTTCATCTTTTCCAATAAATAAAAAGTGCTCAGGGGCCAATATCAAGGACAGTGCTCGGGGAGTCCAGGAGGCCACATGGTCCAACAGTGAGCTGGAGGCCAGGCCCCCAGGCCTGGGCAGCCCCTGCTGACCTGGAACCTCGGGCGCCCACAGGGTCCCCTCTGCTAGGCGCTGGGCGAGGGCTCAGCGGACAGAGCCCGCCACTCACCAGCCCTCAGTAGCCCAGTCGCCCGGGGGTCAGAGTGTGGGTACGGCAGTGAGGGGGCGGGGCTCCGGGACAGGGGAGGGGCTCTAGGGGGGGCGGGGCGACGGTCGGGGCTCCAGGGAG
>PVKE010053295.1:0-10090 GCA_004027555.1 Craseonycteris thonglongyai
GCATATCTGTAGAAATCAGATTTCTTTTAAATACAGAGAATGCCTTTCTTTAAGTCTTTTAGGCAAACTGGGCCTTTGCGTTATCCCTAAAGAACACCCATTTTTTAAGGAAAATTTGAAAACAGGGTTTGGCAGGTGCTTTGAATTTGTATGTATATATGTGTTTGGAAAGAAAATTTAAATGGGACTTTTAATAAACACTAATAAATTATTTAACAATTTCAGTTACCACAGGGAAGGATCAAGAGTGTAGACATTTTTGGTTAGTTTCGCTTTAAGAGAAAATACTGTAAGCGCTTTTTAGAAACATAGCTTTATTAAAAAGCCTTTTTTCCTTCAATAGTTTTGCACTTCATACCCCATTGACTCATAATTTGCTAACTTCACTGAATGCATATTTGAATACTTTCCTATAGCTGATGGCTCACTGCTGACTTGCTTAATTGATTATTTTTTTCTTTTTGATTTTACGTAGGCACCTTGGTGTGTGTATGCTATATATGTATATAAAACATAAAATTTTTATACATCGCCTAACATTAGCCATTTAGTATCACACATTGATTTGTGTGAGTGTTGCCACTGGAACGCTTAGCTTCTTTTATGGCATTATGGGAAATATTCCATTTCCCATCAAGTTTCATATTAGTTGCCAGTGCAACTACCTTTTCTGTTTATTGAGATATAAATTAAACTAATTAGTAGTTCCATGCTGCTGTAATATGATTATATCACAGGTCAAGTCCTGATCCCTAAATTATCCCTAGTCTTCACAGTAAAAGCCTTTAAGGTCTTTATTTACATATTGTTCCCCCTAAATAACACTTTGAATTTAATTGAATATATTATTAGCCTTCTGTAGCATATTAAGAACATTTGAACCTATTTTTTATTTCTTTGGATATGAAGAAAAGTATACAATCATATGTTTTTATTTTTTATATAGTAGTCAAGCTGTTCTATATTCAAGGGAGAATTAGCATGAAATTATTTCTGTAGTGTGGCTCAACAGACATCTAGAGAGCAGAGTGCAATTCTTTCACGTCAGTTAAGCTTCTTTTTGTCTTTTGAGACACCTTTAATCATTCTATATTTTCAGAATTAAAAACAGATAGGAACAGTCCCTGCTTTTTATCTGATTTTCTCTTGAAAACCACACCAGGATATAGATTGTATCTTTTTCTTATATGTTACAATTAGAAGTATGTTATTTTGTTTGTTTGTTTTTTCCTTTTTCAAGATTTTTTTTATTGTTAAATTTATTGGGGTCACATTGGTTAGTAAAAATTATATAGGTTCCAGGTATACAATTCTATAGTACTTCATCTATACGTTAAACTATGTGTTTAGCACCCAGAATCAGCTTTCTTCCATCACCATGTATGTATAGAAAGGTATATTCTTTATCAACTAATTAGTGTTAAATCACAGTTATGAATAATAGTACATTATCAAAGGGAAGGTATAACTCTAAAACCCCATAGTCAATTAAAAAAAAAAATTAGGTCCACATCAACAGTAGAGATCACTGTAGTTAAGACAGAAAGCTGTTAAGTAGACATCCTATACTTCTACTCATAGGGGGATGGGACTTAAAGGGAATAGGAAGAAAATTACCAAAATATTGTCTTGTTTTTTTATCTAGCTTCTTTTGGGAGGTAAACAAAGTTTTTGCCAGAAATTGAATTCTCTGATCCATTCTGTACAAGTCAGTTGATTTTTAGTGGTGTTTTTTAATGCCCAGAACACCTTCAACTTTTTTTTAATTGAAATATAGATTTAACAATAATGAAAATGAGATACAGTGTTCCCTCGCCACTTCGCGCTTCATGTTTTGCGGCTTCAGTGCTTCGCGGGTTTTCCCAAAATATTCATCAAAAAATAAAAATGAGAAAATACAACCATGTCGGCGGCCACATTGCAGAAAGGAGCGTTGTTTCATGTTAATGCGCGAGAGAGAAGGATCCCTGCATGTCAAAGAGATGAGTTGACTCAGAGTACATACCACGGGCTCTCATAAAGGCGCGTGATTGGTTTCCGGTGCGACATCGACCAATGAGAAAATTCCTAGGGGCAAATCCTACTTCGGGGTTTTTCAGCTTTCGCGGAAGGTTCTGGTCCCCATTAACCGCAAAAAACGAGGCATCACTGTATAATCAAAAACAATTATCTTGTATATTTTTTATTTTAGGAAAATCCTGAGTTTGATTTACATTTTGAAAAAATATATGAATGGTTTGCCAGCAACACTGCTGAAAAAAATGCATTTGGAAACTGAATCAGCGCTATCTCCGGAAGAAAACTGATTTTATCAATGTTAGTTCACAGCTTTTGGAAGGTAAAGTTAAATAAAAATGTACATGTGGAACAAGTGTATCTATAACTGAATTTATAATTTGACATTATTTAAAGTAATTTGAACACTAAATTACCTTATTTATAAAGGGATTTTACAATAAATTTTTATTGCAAAAGTGATCCATCCTTATAGAAAATTGATACGGTACATTAAATTAAATAAAAGTCATGTAAACTTAATCCTTAGCGATAACTACTGTTAACGTTTTGTTAGATATTATTCTAGCATTTTTCTGTGCATATTTAATTACTTTTTAATAAAGAAATTTACATTGTTACCTAACATACTTTTTCATCTAATGTATCATGCACATTTTCCATGTTATTAAATACCCAACATTAGTTTTAATGGCACCATAGTATTTCATCGAATGGATATATTATAATTTAATCATTTATCTTTAATTTTCCAATTTCTGCCTATTTATAAAATCTCTGAGATGAATATCTTTGTAGCTATATTTTTGTGCAGAGTGTAATTGTAGTGGTTAACACAAGTCTGAAAGTAAGACTGCCTGGGTTCATATCCTGGCATGGTCACTTACTAGCTATGTGACCTTGGGTTATTCCATGTTTTAGTTTTGCTTACCTTAGAAAAGGAGATAATAATTGTATCCACCCATAGGCTTGTTATAAGGATTGAATTACTAAATATATGAACATGATGAGAACAATTCCAATATATAGTAAGTATTCAATAAATATTAACTATTATTATATCAGGATAAAATTCTTAGACATGAAGTTAATTAGGATAATTTTGATCAGTATATCTTCAGGAATGTTAATACAAAATCTCTACTGTTGGTTATTGGAAAATATGAGACTTTATTCTTTTAAAATTTCTTTCATAAAGACAAACTTGTAAGAAAATGGCTTTGTATGCCTTGTGGATGCAATTTGTGTTGTAGTCTTTATCCCAAAGAAAGCAGTTGAAATAACTAGTATGCAAGAGGATGAGAAGTGTTGCTTTTCTTTTTGAGGGAAAAAACTTAGATTTGTTCCAAATTATGTTTTAGAAAACTTAGATTTGGCCTAAATTGTATATAAACATTTAAAAATAGAAGCTTCTATTTTTTCAGGTTGAAACATGTGAAATTGCCAGTATTCAATCATTCAGACCTATAAAAATGGCAGTTTCAGATGCTTCAAACTATTCCTTTACTTAGTCACTTGCCTCTGTCTTTATTTTATTTTACCGTACTTCTTTTCTGTTTGGGCATGGATCTTTCTCTCTTTAAATGTATTAATAGCATTTTCTTCTCATCAGTTAATGAACTAGGCTCAAAGCTTGGAGCTTGCAGATGCAAGTCTCATCTGCAGTTCCTGCTTTCCTTCCCCCAGTGAGGGTGGGCTGGCCTAGTGTAGGAGCCCTCAGGCTTGCCCTGTCACCAGCGTTGGACCCAGTGTCTTAGTGATGGAGTATGCTAAGGGAATGACCTTTAAGACCTTTATGGTAAGTTTTTCATACCTTGAATAGTGGTTTAATTTTTTTGAGTAACCTTAAATTTTTTTTTTTTTTTTATTACCACTTTAGGGTTGAACATTCTGTTAAGTTAATTTAAAAGCTTGCTATTCTATTTTCAAATATCCTATACCTCTAGGTATTATTTGTTGCCTAAGATATATGTCAAACCAATATAGTATTTCATTTAAGTCAGCAATATGGTAAAAACACATACCTTTCCTGTATTTTACCTCTTAAGAAACATTACAAAAATCCATGAGAAGAGTATTGCTGGTTTTAAGAATGAAGTGTGTAGCTTAAAATTTTTTTTTTCTAATTTTCCAGGGCCTAAAACAAAATTGTAGATATTTTGATTTTTATAAATATTAACCCAAATTGAGATCAGTTTTAAGAATATTGAGAAAATCCTTAAGGATCTCATTTTGAAAACCACTTTCTATAAATCAAATAACCATTGCTTTGGTTTAGTGGAGTTCAGGGAGTAGCTTCTTCATTAATGTCCACAAACTTGTTTTAATGTTTTACTACATTAAAATTATGGCTGGCAATTCCCATTAAAAAGTAAGATGTCTGTAAGCTTTGGGTAATGTTAGAAAACAAATAAATTATCACCATTTCCTTTTAAGAGATAAATAATCGTCCAAGTAAGACCATTCATTGTAAATGTTAGCAGTGGTGACTTTAGTTTTTCTTGAATGTTTGTGCTAATAATTGGAGCTTTTCAGCAGAATATGGTTTTTAAAGTGGGACTTTGTTAACAGTTAAAATAGAGTGAAGTTTTCATTTGGACTTTTCTTTTTTATTCTTACCACCAGATTTTTTTTAATCTTTGACTTGAATTCATAAATGCCAGCTTGAACTTATATCTTCTGGTTTTTTTTTTTAATTGCTTCAATTTTATTCTTTCTAACAGTGTTTTATGACTAATCCATTGTGAGGGTCTGTCCGGGTAAAGGTTTTGGGCCTTGAGTGAAAAATAATTAATGCATGAGTCACAGGTGACCTAAAAATAATCCCCAGGAAGTAATCTGTTTCCTAGTTTTCTCTTCCAAGGACTAGTCAGTACTGTTTCTTAAAAGACTAAGAAAACATAGAAAGACAAATGTATTTTTAGTAAATGTCAGAAAATGGATAAGGAAAATGAACTCTTGAAATTTAGCTTCTTACAAATCTTTCCACTTTGTAGCTAATATTGACATTGTCTTTTAAACTTTGATTTAGCATGAAGTTCAAATGAAATATGTGTAGTATTTTAAAAAGTTAAACCTGTATACTTTTCTACCCAGCTAATATTCTTTGCTTACTATCCTCTGCTTTTTTCATACCTTTTTTACTCTGCAGAACTGCCTAAAGGTACAGAAGGTGCGTAACACCTTTTATTCTTATTCTATTCTGAATATTTTTATTACTTGCCATTGTTATGTACAGCTGGTTGCATATTTTATGAAATTGTGTTCAGGGGCAAGTTTATTACTACCAAATCCATAATGGTGATAAAAATAATGATCGTATTAATTATTAACTTCCCAAGAACTGTTTCATGAAAGAGAAAGATACTTCTGAAGCAGTTATGATCATTTAAAATATTTATTTTAAATACCTACTTGTGTAAAGAGATATACTGAATGTTTTGGGCGGTCCCTGCACCCTAGTGGCTAATAAGCTGTCACACATGACAGTTAACATTTCCACAATGAACTAAAATGGATTTACTCAAACAAAGGACAGATTGCTTGGTGATGCCTCTCTTAAAGAACTGAAACTGTATTTATATATAGTAATGTACAAGTGCCTGTGCCAAAAGTTTTATTCCCCTTCTTTTATTCCTGCCTTATTATCATTTTTAAGAGTGAATCCTTTGTTACTTTGAATTGTCTGTTTTTTGTTCTAGTATGAATTAATGTATGTCAAGTCATGCTAAATGTAAATACTCATTTTCATAGAAAATAATTTAAAGCATCCAGAGTTCGTGATTTATATCATGTCCCATTAATTTTCATGAAAATCAGTAACTTTATATACAGGTTTATTTAGAGTAAAATTTTGTTTTTTCATTTTACCTTTCTTAACCTCAAGCTTTATATAAATCTCACACGCTAAGTATATTCAAAAATTGAACTGAAACATTTATCCAGAAAGCACCTCAGATTTGACCTCATGGTCTTTTGTTACAAAGCATGAAGACCATTAAAATTTTTGTAATTTCAATCAGCCATGTTGCTCTTTTTACCATAGAGTTATTGAGAAAGCTTGTATAGCTAGTTGTTAGAGATTTTATCAATGCATGTGAAATTTTTCAAAACAAAGAAATGAAAAATTAAGTCAGTATTTTCAGTACCCAGAATAAACTGTGAATTGTAGATGCATTTTTTATTTCAATTAAACATTACTTGAAAAAAAGTTACAAAGAGGGAAGGGACAAAAATAACACATGTAAAATGTTACCTGGAAAAGGAAGGAAAACAAATTATTTTCATGTGTCCTAAATTCATAATACGTAGTGACTTTTGTTAGAGCAACAATCATGTCAGGTGTGAAAAACGGTTAGGCTTGTTTCCATATGTCTTGTTTCTGTACATCTTATTTGTATTTTTGTTTTGTTTTTTTAGTTTACTTGTGTTTGAGAAATTGTAACTAAAGCCTGTTTTAACACTTAAATGAATTAGACTACATGCTTTTAATTTGTTATAATAAACATTATATTAACATATGCCAGTCATCATAAAAATAAGGATTTTTTTTCATGTAGTTTGAATCGTTCCTGTTTTTCATTCACTAAATGTGACCTACCCTTATAATTGACCTTATCTATAAGTACCATGATGCTGTTCTTACTACTTTTTTACTACTTTATTTTTAATTTTTACCCTCTTTAAGAATCTGTTCCAAGTGGAGAAAATCAGAGTGTGACAGGAGATGATGAAGAAGCAGTAGATGAATACCAGGAGTTAAATGCAAGAGAAGAGCAGGATATTGAAATAATGATGGAAGGCTGTGAATATGCCATCTCTAATGCTGAGGTCTTTGCAGAAAGGTTGTCAAGAGAGTTGCAGGTGCTAGATGGGGTAAGACTTTCATATAATCTATGGTTAGTGATGTGCAGTGATTGAGAAGACTGGTGATATTCATATATTTTACTGTCTCATAGTGTGATTATTGCTATCTTTCTCTCCAAGTACATTACCAGATCAGTCTTTCACTGTTTTTGATCAAAGGCAAAACCATTCTTATTAGTCAGGCCAATGAAGGCAGTTGGCTTAGGTTCCAGATTTGGGAGGGTTCTTGATATGAAGTAATGGAATTAAAAAGTAGCCAACCAGAAACCAACTTGGGGGTTGATTCCCCCTCTGAAACACCTCAGAATAGTTCAGGGCAAAAGAATAGCATTTGAGGGGTTTGAAAAAAATAGGTACAAATTAGAAAGTGAGGAATTGGGCTGACCTAAGTGAGTCATTTACCTAAAAGTTGCAGAATAAGTGTGATGAAATCAGGAGAGTCTGGGGGAAAGGTTGTATGACACATCTGCTAAAATGTTTTGGAATAGATCCTTTAATTTGTATGCACAGTTTCTGAGTCTTATGTCTAAATTGCACATCTTTAGAAAGTGAAGAGCCAAAGGAGCAGCAGTACTTATGTGAAAAAAAAAGTCTAAAACAAACATTTGGGGTTTTTTGTTTATACAAGTTAAGCATTTAAGAAAAACTCTGAGACAATAAGGAATATTTTAAGACTTAAACAATTTTGGTCTTTTATACATGAAAGGTACAGAAGTTATGAGGTTGAGCTGAGGCCCAGAGATTACATGAATAATCCAAGCTTATAAATTTACAAAACTCACTGGAAGTAAAGCCTAGGAGAGACTTTAGGATGTTGAAATAGAATTGTCCTTGACAAATTCAAGCCCTAACTATGCTACCTGAGAGATGTCAATGGTTCTGAGCCTCATGATTTTATAGTTGGGCTGCACTTACAGTTCAGTTATTATGAATACTGTTAATACATAACATAACATGAGAAATTACAGCATCAACTATACAATGATATTCTTTTAATTCCTTGTCCGAGATTTTTCCTCATACTGTGTTACCTAATGTAACTTAGTGGTTTATATTTTCTTTTCTAATTAATATTGCATATATATATTCCAATTCACTATATTGCTTTGTAGTTTAATTTTGGATTTGGCAACTTCTGTATTTCAGGAAATTTAGAGTCAATAGAACCATTTAGAAAACAGTGGTAAGGGAATGGTGGTTTATTACTGCTTTGCCTGGGGGGAAAAAAAAGCCCAAACATAGTTGCAAATGAAAGAGAAAAAGAAGACCGTAGAAGAAGCTATCTGATGGCCATACACTCTTCCACATACAATTAGCACAGATCATGCTACAATTATAAATTACTTCCATGTAACCTTCAAAGACTAGCAGTGGTATACTGCTACCCTTTTGGCTAAGGTATTCCATAGGTGATTACACTTTTATTTAGGATTTTACATGAATGTTGAGTATAGAAAATTTCTATAGTCGGTAGAATTGGAAGAAATGTTAAAAATGATATAGTCTAATGCCCCCAAGTTTATAGAAGTGAGAATATACCATTACTGATAGTATATTGTGGCAGAACTGTACTTGTGAGATCTGTGGAAATACAAAATACTGAGGCCTGGTCCCTAAAGAGGCAAGTGTATCTTCTTGAAATGCTGTGTAAAAAGTGGAACATAAACATGAAGTGATAAACTAATGTAGAAGTGTAGATGTATATATCAATCTTACTCTTCTGTCAAAGAGATTTGGTAATATTTTATCTTTATACTTCCCTCACACATTTAAATAATATGAAGTATTGCTTTTGTTTTTAACTTTGCAGGCCAACATCCAGTCAATCATGGCCTCTGAAAACAGGTGAACATCCTGATGAAATTGCTGGATGAGGCTCTCAAGGAAGTTGATCAGATTGAACTGAAACTGAGCAGTTATGAGGAAATGCTCCAGAGTGTGAAAGAACAAATGGATCAGATCTCTGAAAGCAACCACCTAATTCATCTTAGCAACACTAATACTGTAAAGCTCCTGTCTGAAATAGAGTTCCTTGTGGTAAGTATGATTATAAATTACCAACAGTAAAAATAAATAAATAAATAAATAAAAATCTGGTGGTAATATATAAAACCCATTTGTAAACATTTTCTAATTTCCTTAGAAGAGCAAGATTTAAAATAATTCCAAAGACCAGTGATAGGATTGAGTAGCCACTTACTCAATTACATGTGCAAATGCCGTATTTATATATATTCCAGAACCACATGGACTTGGCCAAAGGTCATATAAAGGCTCTTCAGGAAGGAGATCTTGCTTCTTCCAGAGGCATTGAGGCCTGTACCAATGCCTCTGATGCCCTTCTACAGTGCATGAATGTGGCTCTTCGACCAGGTATGTTCACTGGAGATGTTAAAACTTGACCAAAAATCAGACTAAGCCTGTAATTTAGTATAACGCTTTTGACAAGAAATACATGGGGCAAGTCATTATTAGTTATTCAAAGAAGTTTCACTTCCTTCCAAACTTACTTCTGTTGGCATTAAGAACTTTTTCATTTTAGTTCCTTGTAATTAACCATCAGTGATTCATGTTAACAGCATGATTTTTCTTCATTACAGTCCATAGAACCAGCACAAAGTAGATGCTTTGGTTAGACCAGAGAGCATAAATATTGCTAGGCCAGAGGTTCTGAAAGTTGGCTTTGCATCAGAATCAACAGATAGGCTTGTTAAAATGCAGATTGTCAGGCCTCAGACTCAAATTCAGTAGGTCTGGGCTAAATAAGGCCTTAGAATCCATATTTCTAACAGTTCTCAGGATGATACTGAGGAAGGACCACACTTTAAAAACCACTATGCTATACTATTTTTTCCCTTACATTTCTTTTATAAAGCAAACAAATAAACCAAATAAACTTTGGATTCTTCAGAACTGAAATATGGATACTGTTATAAATATACTCATTAAACATCAGGGATATCTTTTTGCCCATTAACACAATCAAGACATATTCTGATTTCAGGCCATGACAAGCTCCTGGCAGTCAAAGAGCAGCGGCAGCATTTCAGTAAATTTCGAGAGCATTTTGCTCGGAGACTGGCCAGTCACCTCAACAATGTTTTTGTTCAACAGGTAATTGTATTTTATTAATTAATACTGCTATGTTCCTGTAGCTTACCTTAAACTTAAATTCCCACAAAAAAATATAATGTGTTTGATTGGGATC
>PVKE010053296.1:0-10089 GCA_004027555.1 Craseonycteris thonglongyai
ACTAGCATCATCAATAAATGTAGCACTTCTGAAACCTCAGTTTTAAACAATCTACTACTATTCTTTTTCAACTACCTCTTCCTTTCTAGCTCCTTTTTGGCAATAGGGCCATCTGAACATATTATCCTATGCAGACTTCAAATTTATTAACTCCAACACTTTTTTATTACCCAATGTTTCCTACTTCCCACTTTTTTCCTTGCCCAGGTTGAACTCCATGGTTTGTTACATTCACTGTAAGTGACTTCAACTTTCTTCTCACCCCTTTCCTGTCCATCTCAGTTAACTGGCAAAACCAATTAGCTGCCCATTCCACACCATACCCGATCCGCGTGAAATGTAACTGCAGCCTGGAGACATACCTTCATAAACCAGTCTCACTTAGCATTTGTGACCACATATCTCAAGTGAGGCCTTGCTCCTGCAACCCCTCATTACCTATGACTATTCAGCCATCTTCTTATAGGTCCCTAATCAATCTGCCTCCCAACTCTAAGGAGCTTTCACACCTTTTCTCTACATTAACTTCCAGTATCAACTACTCATTCTCTAATTTCTGTGGTGAATTTACTCATCTCTCAAGGAAATAATAACCACCACAATACAACTAAGTTATCTCTCCATTACAAAAATTTTCACCATACTTCCATCCTTACCCTTGTGCTCTCTTTTTCTTACACCCATGACAGTGGACTGCTCTCACTGTTACATAAAACCAAAACTTCTACATGCCACCTCACATAACCCCCATGAGTTTCCCATTTATTTTATTTATCTCTCTGCTTCTCTGTCACAACAGATTATAATATTCTAGCTGAGATAACCACTCTATATATTTTTTGTTGTTATTTATACTTCATGTCTTGCTGGGTTTAATAATAGCAAGAGAACTGAGTAAGCTAGAGAAGCATGGGGGTGCTCAGTGGAGTATAATAATATGCTGCCATAGGCAGCAAGATATAATTTGGCTCAATGTCATTCTGTACCTATTGAGGGAGAAATAGTAAAGGATGAAAAGGAGAATGAGACTATACTTCTACTTCTTAAATGTTCTGAGAACTGGTCTTGCGTCTATATTATGATTAACTAACATGCTTTCCTAGTAAAATTAACTGGCACTTGTGGGAAAGTATAAGTTTCTTCTCCTTGCCCCACAGCCCCTGTTGTCTCTTTAGAATATGACCTGCCCTTCCTCTTCTTCCCACAGTTATTATCCCTATGTAGAAGGCAGAGAGAGTTTAAACGTCTTTTCTCATGAGCCTTGAAGTACTCATTGTAGAGTTTATGAGAAAGAAGATCCTTGTTTTCAGTCTTTTCTGAAGCATGTATTTCCATTTCCTGATCTTTCCAAAAATGACTTTTTAGAAGCAGTAGTTGTTGGAACTGGGAAATAATGGGACAACTCAAACTTTTTACCATATTCTCTCTTAAAATTGACCTCACAGTAATTCCTCAAAAGACTCTTTTTATGATAGGTTTATCCACCTAAAAAAATTCATGGCTTTTAGAATTTCTTGCAAAGCATTGCTTAGAAAAATATGCATTCTATCTTATGTCCTCCAGCGAGTGTTTATAACATTTTAGGTATATATTTTTAAAGTTTTTAAAAGTACTTTCTTATTTATGGTTGTCTTTTATTCTGGAAATGACTTATGAGTTAGATGCAATAGTAACTGAGACTTAGGGATGTTAAATTATTGAAATTACTGGGTTAAGTTTGGTCAGCTTTTTATTAGAACAGAACCTGGTGGTAGAACCCAAATCTTGAAACTTCTGAGTACTCTTTTTATATAATTTAATTATTATATTGTGCAGGGGTCCATCAATATTCATCTTCTGCTTTTTAAACTACACTTATGACTTCAAGGAGAACAATCTTAAGTCAAAGGTGGTTATGGTTAGACAATTTGACTGGGTTGAGTGGGAAGGAAAGGTTCCAGAGTGTTTCCTAATGGAAGATTACAATATACCAAGACTGGGAATCAAAGAATGCTTACAGGTAATCATGTAGCTAAAATTAGTTCACAAAACCTGCAGTGAAATAGGTAAAGCTGAGAGTGACATACTTGGCCTAAACAGTGAACAGGATAGGGAGTTTTGTAAGACCTGTTAAGATGTGTGTCTCATATAATTTTAGAAACAAAATATTGAATTTTCTAATTCAATTATTTTTCTTTAACTTTGAGAATCCAAGAGGTTAGGTAATTTATTAAATGCCACAAATCAAATTCAAAGCAGAGTTGGAATTACAATTTAGATTAGATTTATGATCAAGTGCTGATGTCCTTATGTTATTTGGCCCAATTCAGTGGTTCTCAATATTTTTTATTATTGCCAGATTATTAGAATAACCTTGGATTAAAAAATAATAATAACAGAGGGCTGAGCTTACTCTCAGAGGTTTGACTAAATTGGGTTGGGATGGGGCCTGGGCATTAAGATATTTAAAAGCTCCTTAGGAGATTCTAATCAGTGGCTAAGTAGAGAGCCCCTTTACTAACTTTTAAGCCTCTTCCCCATAATAACTAGTATAGGTAATGCATATTCTCCTATCTTTTTTTTTTTAAAAAAAATTAAGATTTTTGGTATAAGTCTTGTCTTTTGCAGTCATGCAAAAGAAGAGGTTGATTTCTGGAAGTTCAGAAACACTTTCTTAAGTGTAGGCAATGGGTGTAATGTACAATTTTTAAAAAGCTCTCCAGGTAATTCTTTTAGTCCTTTCTTTCTTGTGTCATCCCAAGTTGGGAATCCCTATTGTAGTTCACATAAGGAAGAATTTGTTTCTTCAATGGTGGCTGACAATATTTCTCTAAACCTGCCTCATTAATCATTGCTTCATTATAGAAAGAAAACCTCTGGTTCAACATTAATATATGAGGCCAAAGCCACCGATAGGCATGGGGATCATTTATTTTCACACAGAATCACTCAATCATGACTGTTTTGAGTGAACTTTTTACCTTGGTCAGACATCTTGCATATGTGTTTCCTCACAAGAAGAACCAACAGATAATAAAATACACAGAACATGAAACAATTCCACCTTTACCCATCACTATTTTGTAGAAAATTAAAATTTAACATTAGTATCTTATTTAACATAACAAATCAGGAAGAGTTGATGAACTATATTTATTTACTACATATCGCCTTTAGACTAAACAAACTGATATTTAGAAAACAAAGCTACAGTTTTTTTGTTTTGTTTTTTTTAATTGTTAAATTAAATGGGGTGACATTGGTTGGTAACAATTACATAGTTTCCCGATGTACAAGTCCACATTATATCACCCATGCATCGCATTATGTGCCCACCTCCCAGAATCAGGTCCCCCTCTACCACCATATATCTGGTGCCCACTCCCACCTCCCCCCACAACTCACCCTTCCTCCTCCTTCTCCCTCCCCAGGTAACCACCAAACCATTGAGTGTGTCCATAATGCTGGTGCCCTCTCCCACCTCCCCTCCTTCTCTCCTTCTCCCCTCCTCTCTTTCCCTCAGGTAATCACCAAGTTATTGAGTGTGTCCATAGGTTTCTGTGTCTTTCTACCTATATGTACAGAAGTATTGGCTTTATGTACAAAACTCTAAAAATAAGAAAGCTGCTTTTCCCAGGTACATACTTTTGCTATTATTTGAAAGTGTTTCTCCTTTAAGTACCTTCCTTCCATCTACTTTGCTTTTTTTCTTCCCTTCCTCTTTTCTCCCCTCCTTTCCTTCCTCCCTTTTTAAAAAGATTTTTTTATTTTGTAATAATATGGTTGTGTCTCTCATATATACCATCCTTTTTGTCATGCTCCCTATTTGGTTTGCAGAAGTTTTAATCTTGAATATAAGATCTTCCCTTTCCTCTGTTATGTAATTATCCTGAGCTTATTCCTGTGTAATGTTCAAAAGTTCCATTAACTACACAAGAATTTAAAACAATATTGCTTTATTTCAGTCCTGATTTCAAATTTCCTTGCTTAAACTCTTTTCTAACATTTCTTAATTTTGTCTCCAAATTCATTAATCATAGCTGCTATCACTTCACTTTTATCTTTGGTATCCATTGTGTAGAAAAGGCATAGGATATACTCTATTCCTGAAAAAAGGAATGCAAGAGTGAGGCTGTGGCTCCCAAATCAGATGTGGTAAGTCTCTGAGAGAATACACAAAGGAGGAAGAGTTAAATCAGAAAATGGTCTGTTCTTGAAATATGTTCATACTTGGAATTTGCTCACTCTATGTGATAAAGGACTCTCCCATCTGGTGTCCTCCAACAAATTCTCTTTTCAAAGATTTTATATTTCTGCTATCAGCTCAAAATATTCTCATTAATGACAATATTTATGGTCCTTCAGTTTCCCAGAGTATGTAATTTGAAAGAAGGCAAGAATCAATATATTTTGAGAGCTATATAGGATAAAGGCAATATGTTTTAAGGTTGTCTCATAGGTATACATTTAAAAACTCATTTTTAGGAGTGTCTCAAAAGGTGATGGATGGTGTGAGAGGAGAACCCCAATATCTACCTGTAAATGGACTTTTGAACAAAGGGGTATCCACAGGGGAAACCTGGAGAAACACCCTCAACTGAGAGAACCATGCAATGCAAAATAACACCTGAAGGTTAGAAGTAAAAGGGGCCAGTGGGAGAGGGAAGGGAAAGGAGAAGTACAGAAATGGGGATGCAGAATGCAACCTGAGGCTGGCAGAAAAAAAGAGGGGATTGGGGGACTACAACAGTCAAAGTGGAGTTGGATCCTGGGCAGGTTGGAAGCCGAGACCCAAGGACAGTGGAGGGCCATGAGATTGTGGACAATTTAACATCCAAATCCAAGTGGCGGCAACCTGTGCCCCACTCAGATCACTGTGCCTGAGGTAGAGTGGGGACCACAGAGCAGAGGCAGCTGAAGCAGGGCACCAGTCTACCAGCCACAGCTTGGTGTGCCAAGTTGCTGGCTTACAGAGGTGGCACAGCTGAGCTGAATAAGAATTGGCTCTTAGGGGGCAGTTTTTCAAGCCAGGACTTTTAAAGTGAAAGAGCAGCATGAACAGAGAAAAGGGCAGAGAAGGACTAAACTTCCCTCCTCCTGGGACTCTGACCCACCAGCCCCCCTGCTAACAGAGAAATTTGCTATTGTGTCTCAGACCAGCCCCAGCTCCTACCCACAGTCCTCCAAACCTGCCCACACTCTACTGCTCCGCCTTCTATCAGTTAAGCCAGTAACCTAAAGTGCAACCCCAGAACACAGAAACTGACTGCTTTCCTCAACCCTCTTCCAAAACTATTACCCCCTCAACGGAGCCCATACTGCAACCCGCTACATATCAGAGACATACCAGGCTGCAGTGAAACCACAGCCCACCTAACTCTCCCAAAGAGGGGGAGCATCAAGACAAAGACAGTTGGGACAAATAAATAAATAAATAAATAAATAAGAAAAAAAAGAAGAGAAGCCCATCTTCTTGGAAAACTCCCCAAAGGAAAACATACTCATGCCTAAGGTAAAAAAAACCCACATAAAATACAATGAACACCTCAGAATCCAAAGCCACTTCAAAAAAATATGAAAAATCTTTAGAAAAGGAGCATACAGACTTGGAAGCAAATATTCTAAGTAAAACAGAATTCAGGGATTCAATTCTCAAGACACTCAGAGAGTTCAGTAAATGCTGGCCAAGTACCCAGACACAGTTAAATAACCTCAACAAGAAAGTTTCTGATCAAAATGAATACTTGCTAACAAAATTTGGAAGTTAGAGAAGAACTAAAAGGAACTCCTCAAAATGAAAGGCATAATGGGAGAACTGAGAAAAGAACTAACCGGTATAGGAAACAGGGCTGAGCAGCTGGAGGAAAGAATTAGTGACATCGAAGATAGAAACAAAAAATTTTACAGATGGAAGAAGAGATATGAGAGTCAAGAGAAATGAAAGAGCCCTATAAGAACTCTAACTCCATCAAAAAGAGCAATATTAGAATAATAGGGGTACCAGAAGGAAGTGAGATGGAATCTTCTCAGAGCTTTTTAAAGCAGATAGTAGATGAGAATTTTCCTAACTTATGAAAAGAATTGAAACTCCAAATTCAAGAGAAAAGCAGGAGCCCTAGCTACTTAGACCCTAGCAGATCCTCTCCAAGGCACATTGTTCTGAAGATGACAAAAACCAAAGACAAAGAAAGAATTCTCAAGGCTGCCAGGGAGAAAATATATATAAATTTAAAAGGAAAACCCATCAGGCTGTCATCAGACTTCTCAGAAGAAACTGTGCAGACCAGCAGGAAGTGGAGCCCAATCTTCAAAATTTTAAAGGATAAATTTTCAGCCAAGAATAAACTATCCAGGAATATTAACCGTTAGATATGAAGGAAGAATAAAGACCTTTTCAAATATACAGAAGCTGAGGGAATTCTTCAGCTCAAAACTGGCATTCTAAGAAATACTGAAGGAGGCTATTCGGCCTGAATCAAGAAATCAAAATAAATGGAGAAAAGATGAGACAGCAAAGAAATAAAAACGAAGGAAGAAATTGATGCAGGAAATCCTCATAAATCAATCATCACCCTGAATGTAAATGGACTGAATCCATTAATAAAGAGGCACAAGGTAGCAGACTGTATTAAAGAACAAAATCCAACCATATGCTTCCTATAAGAAACACACCTCAGCCACAAGGATAAACATAGACTCAGGGTAAAAGGATGGAAAACAATACTCCAGGCAAATGGCAGTCAGAGAAGAACAGGAGTGGCCATACTGATTTTTGATGAAACAGACATCAGGATAAAAATAAATAAGACATAAATATGGTCATTTTATTTTTATAAAGGGGACAGTGCACTAAGAAAACATATTACACATCAATATATATGCCCCTAATCAGGAAGCACCAAAATTTATAAACCAATTACTAACAGATGTAGTAGAAGAATATGACAAAAATGCAGTTATAGCAGGGGGTCTAAACACGCCCTTGACAACATTGGACAGATCATCCAAGCAGAAAATAAATAAGGAAATTGCAGCCTTAAATGATACATTATAGAAAATGGACATAATTGACATATATAGGACACTCCATCTTGCAACACAGGACTATACATTTTATTCTAATTCACATGAAATATTTTCAAGGATAGACCATATCATGGGACTTAAATATAACCTCAGCAAATTTAAGAATGTTCAACTCATACCAAGTGTATTCTCAGACCACAAAGCTTTGAAACTAGAGATCAACTGTAAAAGGAAAGCAGAAAAAATTACATATATGTGGAGATTGAACAACATGCTATTAAAAAATGACGGCTCAAAGAAGAAATAAAACAATAGAATTAGAAAATTTGTAGAAACAAGGGACAATGAAAACATGATATACCAAAATTTCTGGGACACAGCGAAAGCAATAATAAGAGGGAAATTTATATCATTACAGGCCTATCTCAAGAAACAAGAAAAACTATAAGTAAACATCCTAACTCCCATGTTAAAGAACTAGAAAAAGATGAACAAAGGAAGCCCAAAGCCAGCAGAAAAAAAGAAATTATAAAAATGAAAGCAGAACTTAATGAAATTCAGAACAGAAAAACAATAGATCAAATTAATACCCATAAAGAGCTGGGCACTTTGAAAAATCAATAAAATTGACAAACCACCTCTAGGCTTACCAAAGTACAAAGAGAAAAATCTCATATTTCCAGAATTCAGCGATAGTGGAAAGATCACAACTGACACTATAGAAATACAATCATAAGAAAGTATGAAAAACTCTATGGGGAAAGCCGGGACGGCTCAGCGGGTTGAGCGCTCGCTTTGAGGCCACGAGGACCGAGGATCGAATCCCAGCTCCGGCCCAGGCAGGACCCACGTGCTGAACTGGGGAGTTCCCACAGTTCAGTTCTCTAGCTGTCTCTGTCTCTGTCTCTCTCTCTATCTGTCAAAAGTAAAATAGAAATAAATACGCACTGAAGATAAAATAATTACTCTCTATAAATATAAAAAGATATATAAAAAAAACCAAAAAACAAAAAAACAACAACAAAAAACTCTATGCCACCAAATTTGACAATCTAGTGAAAATGAACAAATTTCTAGGAACATATAGTTTACCTAGACTGAACCAAGATTTGAATAACCTAAATAGACCAATCAATAGTACAGAACTTGAAACAACTATCCAAAACCTGCTCAAAGGCAAAAATTCTAGACCAGATGGTTTTATCGATGAGTTTTATCAAGCATTCAAGGTAGAACTAATGCCCATCCTCCTCAGACTACTACAAAAAATTCAAGAGGAGGCAATACTACCCAATTCATTCCATGAAGCTGATATTTTCCTAATACCAAAACCTGGGAAGGACAATACCAAAAAGAATAACTACAGGCCATTCTCCCTGATGAACACTGATGCAAAAATTCGAAACAAAATTTTATCTAATAGAATACAACAACTCATTAAAAAGATTATTCATCATGATCAAGTGGCATTCATCCCAGGGGCACAAGGATGGTTCGACATATGCAAATCAATCAATGTAATCCAGCACATAAACCAAACAAAGAATAAAAACATACATGATTATCTCAGTTGATGCAGAAAAAGCATATGACAAGATACAACACCGATTTATGATAAAAAACACTGAATAAAATGGGAATTGAAGGAAAGTACCTCAACATAATAAAGGCCATATATGACAAACCCTCAGCAAATATACTGAGTGGGGAAAAGCTGAAGCCTATTTTCCAAAAATCTGGAACAAGACAGGGATGCCTCCTGTCATCACTGGTATTCAACATAGTTCTGGAAGTTCTAGCCAGAGCAATCAGACACGAGAAAGGAATAAAATTTATTATAATTGGAAGAGAAGAAGTCAAACTGTCACTCTTTGCAGATGACATGATCCTGTATATAGAAAACTCTGAAGACTCTATCAGAAATCTGTTACAAACCATAGACAAATACAGTAAAGTTGTATGATACAAAATTAATGTACAAAAATCAACTGCATATTTATATGCCAACAAGGAAACCTCAGAAACAGAGATGAGATGATCCATTCCCTTTGTCATTGCAAACAAAACAACAAAATACTTAGAAATAAATCTAACAAAGAATGTGAAGGTCTTATACACTGAAAACTATAAGACACTGTTAGAAGAAATTAAAGAAGACACTAAGTAATAGAAAGATATTTCGTATTCATGGATTGGAAGAATCAACATAGCTAAAATGGCCATACTCCCCAAAACAATATACAGATTCATTGCCATTCCCGTCAAAATCCCACAGACATTCTTTCAAGAAATAGATTAAAAAATTATCAAATTTGTATGAAACCACAAAAAACCTCAAATTGCCAAAATTATCCTAAGAAAAAATGATAAAGCTGGGGGAATCTCACTGCCCAACTTTAATCTATACTACAAAGCCTCAGGAATTGAAACAGCTTGGTATTGGCAGAAAAACAGATACAGAGACCAATGGAACAGAATTGAAACCCCAGAAATAAACCCACAAATATGTGTGTAAGGGGTCAATGCAGAGTCTGAACAGAAAGGTTTTGGGGGACCTTGATTGGCTAAGCCTCGGTTCCCTGGGCCTAATGGGAGGGACCGGCCTGGGGCTTTGAAGGCAAAGCCTCAGCCCCACTTTCATCTCCTTCGGAGGGGTAGTTGGGTGATTAGATATAGAAAAATCTATTTAGCAGCTTCGCAT
The DNA here is from genome assembly GCA_004027555.1 of Craseonycteris thonglongyai. Taxonomy (NCBI): domain Eukaryota; kingdom Metazoa; phylum Chordata; class Mammalia; order Chiroptera; family Craseonycteridae; genus Craseonycteris; species Craseonycteris thonglongyai. The sequence continues at coordinate 9,707 of PVKE010053296.1, forward strand.
GGAGGCAAGGGGAACAGGCAAGGCTGACAGACATCAATAGATTTGGAGCCCATGATCTACATATCAAAGCCCTTACTGGAAGGGGCTGTTATCTCCTGTAAAAATCTGTTTACACTGTGCTTTGCTATGCTAATGCCTGTTCCTGGTAATGGTAAACTTTTGCTATATAAGATAAACAATAAAGCTATTCGGGGCTCTTCTGTTCAGGGGAGTCAGTGGGTCACATGAGCTGTCTTTTTTTTTTATTTATTATTATTGTTAAATTTAATGGGGTGACATTGGTTGGTAACAATTAGATAGTTTCCCGATGTACAACTCCACATCACATCACCCATGCATCGCATTATGTGCCCAGCTCCCAGAATCAGGTCCCCCTCCAACCC
>PVKE010053297.1:0-10090 GCA_004027555.1 Craseonycteris thonglongyai
TTTTTTTTTTAACAAACAATTCTCCATTTGTGAATTTGGGCCAAGTGAGCAGAAGACGATGAAAAAAATGAAAGATGGCTCTAGCTACCCCATGCAGCACTGGGGAGAGCATGGTGTTACTTCTCCTGTTTTTCCTCATAGGGGGCTGTCCAAACAAAGGGCATTTTTTAAAAAACAGTAGAAGAGGAACACAGAACAGAAACCTGCGGAAATTACCAAGCATGCCAAACAGCTAGGGCTCTTAGCTTTTTCTTCCTTTTTTTCCTACACTTTTTGGCAATGAGAGTAACCAAAACACAAAATCACATGCATTAAACTTTTTCAAGATAAAGTTTCTATCACAAAAATAGTAATTTCTTAGTGGGAGCTGAATAAGAGGTATGCTGACTTTTTTTGCAACAGATGATTATTACTGTGAATGCCAGTGTTTTTTGTTGATGTCTCTGTGTGTGTGTGTGTGTGTGTGTGTGTTCAAAAAATGCCGTCCATCTGTCCTTAATCTGGAAATGGTTTAGAGCTTTTGTTTAAAGCTCACAGGACTGCTATACATTGATTTGACTGCCTAAATGTGAAATTCAGGCATTCAATTAGATACCCAAGTTAAAAATTATAAGAATAACAAATTATGTTTTTAATAACCATTTATTGCCATTCAGTGTATTTAACTTAATATCTTATGTCTTCCTTGACATCTCGTTAAAATGTTAGTTTCATCTAACTGAAATTGATGAAATTTAAAATGTATAATTAATGGCCTCCTTTGCAGAAGAGTAGAAAATTATTTCTTTTAAAAAAGGTGTTACTCTCATGAATAACCAAATTTTTCTAAGTTGTTGGAAGTAGTTTAGCTTAATAGTCTTATAAAAAAAAAGGATTACAGAATTTTTATTCTTCCTTTTGCAAAAGAAATAAAAGCCACCTGTACTTTAACACTAATGCTCAAAATCAGAAGTTTTGGCTGGCTACTCCCATGCTCAGCCCTCATACCCATCACTTGTTAGGTCCCCTTTTTTACCCTTTTGTATTATTTCTGTGTTTATCTGTTTCCAACACAAGACAGTAATCTCTTTGGAAAGCAGAAAATAGATCTTGTTCATTATAAATTTTAACAGTCCCATCTCCCAGTCCAACAATGTGTGCATAGTAGGTGCTCAGAAATCTTTGCCCACAAATATTTCAAAACACATTAATAAGTACAAAGAGACTGCATTTTTTTTTCTGTATAACAAGATAGGAAATGGTTGACATCACAACCCTGTTGACATTAAGACTTCCAAGTGGGCATGTGAGATGTGAGCAGTCCCTTGCCCACCCCCACCTGTCCCCAACCTGATCTGGAGTTGCTGTTTGATTGAATGGTATAACATCCCTCCTTAGCCCTAAGTCTGCTCCTAATACCAAACATGTGTCATGTGCCCCAACGTTGAGAACCCCAGTGAGGAGAGCTTAGCTGTGAAGAGTGTCTTATTCCCAGGGCATATAGAGGCCCCTCTGGACTTCCCCAGTCCACTAATCTATTGGGGGAGTCTAATGCTGCCCTGAACAGAAAAAGGCAGAGTTCCTTTAACAATGTGCATGTGCTTTAGGAAGATGGTCCCATGTCCTAGGTTTAATTGGAAAAGGAAAGATATCCCAACTGCTGAAAGTTGGTCTAGGACAATGGTGATGATTAGTGTCATGGGTTTGTAGAATGTTTGTCTAAATCTTCTTGGGGTTGGTCAACTCTATTTCAGCCACCAGCAGATCCAGTGTTCTAGTAAACATAGTTTAGGATGTTTGGCTTCTCATTGCCTATACTCTATTCACCCTGGTTGAAACCAGCCATCCCCAATAGGAAATGAAAAGACTGGGGCAAAAAACAAAAACCCTTTGGGTTTAACCTCCCCAATTCCAAGAGTGACAGCATCTAGAAGACTAAGCATGGCTAGTGTGAGGCTGTGGCCAAAGGGAATTCCAAGCCCTAGTCCTGGACCAAACAGCCCAAAGCATCAAGACCCCAAACCAAGCCCAAAAGCAGCAATAGTTCCAAGTACAAGATTTGCAATAGAAGGCACCCCAGGGAGTTTGAGAGAGAGAGAGAGAGTGCTGCAGTGGCGTGACAAGGGAGGAAGCCTGTGCTGTGCTTCCATACTCAAATTCACCAGCAGGCAAGAAACCATCAATGGACCTGGCCCGTTTTGATTTCTCGTTTCTCAGTTCCCAAGGATATCAGAACAGGTGGGAATTTATAGAATCCAGGCTCATGACCTTCTAGGCACAGTTTGCAGTTTGGAATGTGTGTGTATGTTTGTTGTTTGCTTATTTGTTTCCCAACATCAGATTCAGAGAGGCATCTATTGGCTCTGGGAGGAAGTGAGGACAGTGCTAAAGATGATGATGATGAAGGCAATACTGGTGAGGACAGCACACAAAGCCCCAGGGGAGTCAGCAAATAAATAAATAAATAAACAAGCAAACAAACAAATTAATTAATTAAAATGAGACATTTACAGTTCCTGCAGTGGCACCTCTGACTGAGACCAACGAAGGGGACGCCAGAGTAATGGTTGTATTAAAGCATTACCTCCAGCAACAGCAGGTATTTGAATAGCTGAGAAGATCCTAAGAGACCAAGGGAGCCAGGGTAACTCAGGAGGCAGTGTTTGCTAAAGGAAACAATTGGGGATGTTACACCCTCCTTAAGGTGTACAAAAACTGTGCTTGTGAAAAAAACACAATTGTCACAATGGGATTGGATGGTTTAGACTAACTTTCGAGAAGGAATTATCCATGCTACACTGGGACTCACCTGGATGCTCTGTGCATGAGCAGAAGAGAACAGGGCACTTTCATTTGTCATCTGCATAAACAGTCCTCAAATTGCCACTGAATGATCACTAGACACAGACATTCTTCTGGACAATCAGGATATATGGCAGGGAGCAAAAATAGATAAAAATCCCTATCTGCATGGAGCTTTCTTTCTATTTGGGGGAAAAGATCAATTAAGGAAAATATATGAGAATGGTGATAATATAATGGAGATAGAGAAGGGAGTTAAGAAATGTTCCTAGAGAAGGTTACGATCATAAATAAGGTGTCCAGAGAAGGTCTCACTGAGAAAGTGATGTTTGACAAATAACACTTTCACATAACTTTTTCTGACCATAAAAAATTTATATTATCTTTAAATGAATGCTGAGGACAATCTAGAAGGATAAAAGCAGAAGAGGAGATGTCACATAAGGATAAAGTATTTTCTGAGAAGCATGTGTAGAAATGGGGGTGGAGGTGTGTTGCCCAGCAACCAGCAGCAGGTCCAGTTTTGAAGCATTTGTAAGGAACCCAGGAGTTCTCTGGAGTCACTACCTTCTCCTGCAGGAAAACGTGGTCTCTGTCCCCTGGAGGCAATCAGAGCCTGTTCTTACTGCCATGTCCTCTTCATGAGCTGCTCCCTCCCTGCCACTTTCTCTGTGGAATGTTGTAGATCTTCAGTACTAGACCTCCACATGAAGCATTACTGGAACCTGGGATAGAAAAGGATGGAATGGGCCTGCATTCCATTTGCCACACTAGACTTTTAGATTCCACAAGAATAACTCACCAGACTGCACAGATTTCAGCAATTTTTTTTCCCCTAAAGGATTAGTGGAGTTTCAGAAGGGAATAAACACAGAGGCAGAAGAAAAATTAAAATTCCAGCAAGTTGAAATTTCTCCTTGAGTGTCAAATGCACCTCACAAACACATCTCAAGAATCAAAACTTCACAAAGAAAGGTCCCTGTGGAACCCTTTTTCCAGCTCCCACCTTGGTTGTCTTATACATGCACATGCATGTGCATACACAGACACTCTTACACACTCATACAACCTTCCTTTTACCACCACCTCTAAACAGATGCCTGTTGATACTAGAGAAGACAAAACAAAATAAATCGATCTTCACTAGTTCTTATTGCCTCCTAAATGTTACCTGTCTGAGGAAAAAGGGGTTAATTCCTTATTAAAGGGTCTTCTGAATCCTTTTTTACTTTTTAGGGTTTTTTTTGTTGGGTTTTTTTTCAGTTTAACAGATAGATCCATCTTCATATTTACACTGTCTCCAAACTATGAATATAACCATCCATTTAGTTTTCCAAACTCTCGGGGCTCATCCTTCCCCAATTGACTATTTATATTTGAGAAACAGCTCCAAGTACAGCATCAGTACAGAAATTCAGACATGAAGAATAAAGAAAATGATTTGAAATAAGAAAATTAATCCAAATCCTTTTTAGTGGTTAAAAAATATAGTTTGAAATTCATGTTTGAAATTTCTTTTTTTTTTTAAGATTTATTTATTGTTTTTGACAGAGTTAGAGAGAGAGACAGAGACAGAGAGAGAACTGAACTGGGGGCACTCCCCAGTTCAGCACATGGGTCCACACGGGCCAGGGCCGGGATTCAATCCTTGGTCCCTGGGACTGCAAAGTGAGCGCCTAACCCACTGAGTCATCCTGGCTTCCCCATGAAATTTCATTTTTGATTGGATATCAAATGAATAAGAAAATTAAAGTTACCAGTATGTCAGGAGCTGAATAGCCATTGAATACTCAGAAGAGTGAAGGTTGAATAATTTGGTATTTTTGATCCAACAAGGTGTTAAAGAGAAACAAAGGCAAGTTTAAACAGAATCTTTACTGACCCATGCTTCAGCAATAATAAACTGATCAGTGTGACCTTTCCTATTTGTCAAGGACCATTTTAATGATTAGTAGAAAAAATTTGAATATTATTCTAATATTTAATTAGATAAATAACATGTTTGAGAGCTCAGGGGACACATGTTTTCAACTCAGTCTGATTTGATGAGCACTGTCCCTTTTTTTCTTTTTTTTTTTTTTACAGATTATTTTCCTGTGAGTTTTTCTTGATAAGGTTGCATTTTCATCTAAATAATGTTCTCCTTATGCAAATGACTTATTTACATATATAAAACCAGTCAAGAAATCAAAGTGACATCCAATTGATATCTACAGGCAATTTCATCTGCTTATTTGTCAGTTTCATAGAATTTAAATTTAGCATTTTCTGACTTGGATTCCACTAGATTGGTGTACTTAAGAGTTAAGCTGATTTTCTTTCATTAAAGTTTAGTTTCTGTGGTTTAATCAGGGAACATATAATTGCTTTAAGTATTCATTTTATAAGATTTTTCAATAAATTATCAAGGATGTTTAAATCTATAAACTGGTTCTATTTTTGTACTTGTGGTCAGAGATATACAGCATAATTTTTACAACTAGTCAGCTTGCTCTACTTTAATCTAATAAACCAGCTGGGAAAATGGTTCTGTTTTCTCTTTGCTGAATTTTTTTTATTTTTATTTCTATATGAATATGGCCCTTTCATAAGTTATTATTCTGTCTCAGAGGCCACAGTCTTTAATTTTGAATCATTTTTTGATTCCTCAGGTAAGGATTAGACATTGAAAGTTTAGTATGTGCTAGGCATTTAATCTTCATAACCATAAGACTAATGACTATTACTATTTTCATAAAGATAAGGAAAGTAACACACAAAGACTTCAACCTTTGGGAAATAATACCCACCTTCCATGTCCACCACATTCTCATTAAATGCAAAAGTATGTATGTAAAAATGTAACTACACAAGGTCTGCTATGTTCTTATTAAATGCAATGTAATATTGATGCATGCAGCATTATGCCTAGCATATATAGTCTTTGCACTATAAGCATTCAACTAGAGTTCATTCCCATTGTTCTTTCTAGGTAAGTTCCTCTGTTTAGCAAGTAGCTCAGTGTGTTCCAAGTATGCATCTAGCTAAATGACCTTGAGCAAAGTGTATAACAGCTAGCAAGCTGCGTGGTAGGATACTTAAGAGCCCTAGCTCTTACTCTTAATCAATAAAATACACTGTTGGATAAATAATATAGCATTGATAAATCCATAAAATCACCACATATTCCACTTTATTACACCACTATGTACAAAATGGATAACTCTATTACCACATTGATTAGAGAATATCAACCATAATCAAATCTAGATGACAATGTCAAGGTATAAATATAGAAGGAAAATATAAAATGAAATAGGTGCATATAGTAAAGGGTGTAGGTTTGCAGTGGGAACCCTCATAAAAGCTAGGAATGTAGATTCAAGGTTGAGTGGGACACAATTGTGAGTTATCCAACTCTGAAGTAAAAGTAAAGTGCAGAATCTAAGGCCCAAAATATGAGAGGTATGATGAAACATCTTGTTCATGACCTTCATCTTGGTGATGCTTTAAGCCAATAAAAAATCTTATATAATATTTGTAATTCATAAACCTTTTTAAGATATAATCATTCTTTTTAACTTTTAGCTCTGTCTGAAAAACAGATCTGATATTTCTCTGTCAAAATCTTTTGATGGCTGCTCACCACCCACAAGGTTCACCATGATCTCTGGTTGTTTCTTGAATTTCTTTTTCCTTCCCCCATTTTGCACAGACCACTTGGTAAAAAGAACATGAGTTTTGAAGACAGAAATATGCATCTTGAAATTTCTTTCTCAAGTACTAAAAACTGAGGTATCTGGGGGAATTTACTTTACCATTCTGACCTTTATATTTCTCCTCTGTAAATGACTGATAATAATACATACCTTTGGAGTGATATTATTTGGATTAAATGCAATATTTACAGGGATGCCAGGATAGCTCAACATGTTGAGCACTTGCCTTGCAACCACGAGGTCCTGGAATTGAATCCCAGCCCCAGTCTGTGCAAACCTATATGCTGAACTGTGGCACAACTGGTAATTGCTGAGATAACAGTGAAAGTTCTTACCTCCCATGTGGAAGGCCTCCAGTTTGATTCCAGCCCTGCACAGCCCCCTATCCACCTGTGTGGAGTGAAACTATGTCACACCAATGTACAGCTATGGAAACTGCTCTCGGCCCTCCCACCCCTTCTCTCTCTCTCTCTCTCTGTTTCTCTCTCTCTCTCTCTCACCTTCTCTCAAACAATAAAATAAATCTTGTTTAAAAATTCAATATTTATATATACAAAGTCATATATGCCCAATATGCCATAGGCAATATAGGTATTGTATTAGCTTTAGTCACATTATATTTCATTTGTATATTTTTCCAAAATATTATTTGCAAATACCTTCAAGTGCCTTCATTTCTTTTTTAATTAATTCTTAAATTAATTGGGATGACATTGGATGGTAAAAATTACATAGGTTTCAGGTATACAATTCTACATTACATCATCTATATGTTACATTATGTGCTCACCATCCAGATTCAGTTCTATTTTCATCACTGTATATTTTATGCCCCCTCCCTCTTCCCCCACATTTCTCCTCCCTTAATTTCAGGTGACCACTAAACTATTGACTGTGTCCATAAGATTTTTTTTTCTTTGTTACTTTCAGTTTTATATTCCACCTGTAAGTGGTTCTTTATTTGTTCAGTCTGACTTATTTTGCTTAATATGAAGATCTCAAGGTCCATCTATATTGTCACAAATGGCAGTATTTCATCTTTTAACATTGAGTAACATTCCATTGTGTAAATGTAACACAACTTCGTTTTTATAAGATTTATTTTTTATTGTTTAAGAGATGAGAGAGAGACAGAGACAGAGAGACAAAAAGAAGGGGGGTGGGCCCAGAGCAGTCTCCATAGTTGTACATCATTAGTTGTGACATAGTTTAATTCCACATAGGTGGATGTGGGGTCACACAGGGTGGGAACCAAACTGAGGGTATTTCAGCATATGGGTTTGCATGGGCTGGGGCTGGGATCCAATCTCCAGACCTCACAGTTACAAGACAAGGGCTCAACCTGTGGAGCTACCCAGCATCCCCTGTACCACAACTTCTTTATCCAGTCATCTATCAAAGGACACTTTGGTTGTTTCCATGGTTTAGCCACTGTGAACAATGATGCAATGAACATTTGGGGTAAATATATCTTTGCAAACTAAGGTTTTCAAGTTTTCTGGGTAGATACCCAGAAGAAGGATTGCTGGGTCATATGGTAACTCTATTCTTAATTTTTTTAGGAACCTCCATACTGCCTTCCAAAGTGGTTGTACCAATTTACATTCCCACCAGCAGTGTATGAGGGTTCCTTTTTCTCCACACTCTCTCTAGCACTTATTATTCCTTGTTTGTTAATTATATGCAAATTAAAACCACAATGAAATACCACCTCACACCTATTAGAATGGCTATGATCAACTTAATTTCTTTAGGTCCCATTTTCCTCATCTTCAAAATGAGCATAAGAATAAATGCCTAGTAAACTTTTTATGAAAAATAAAGAAAATAATTAAAGCAAGGCATATAGTAGTCATTCAAAAATAAATGTAAGTTGTATTATTGTCACTGCTGCTGCTTTTAGTTCATGAATTCCTTGACAAAAGGAACTCTGTCTTCTTTTTTATCTTCAGTGTCTTACATAACTGCTTATGCAGTAGGTGCTCAACAATATTTCAAAATGTGTACAAAGGAGATATATTTGCTCTTCTTTTGAGGCAGGATTTCTTGGGACCCACCAACAACACTGGATTTAACAACAGTCCCAAACTAATATCTTGTTGCTACTAAAGATTTCAGAACCCAACTTTATTATTTAACATAAATAACTACAGTTGCTGTAGAAAACAAAACAACAAAAAAACCTGAATCTCAGTAGTTCAACACTAAGAGTTTGTTTCTTACTTAAGGTACAGTCTAACACATGCTGGACTCTTAATGGTTTGTAATACAGATAACATGATCAAAAATAAATTAGTTTCTACAGGGGATGATGAGATAGCTCAGCGTTTGAGAGCTTGCTTGCCTCACAATCGCGAGGTCCTGAGGTTTGAATGCCAGCCCCGGCCCATGCAAACCCATTTGCTGAAATGTGGTGCAACTGGTAACTGCTGGGATGACTCAGTGACAAAGGTTCTCACCTCCCATTGTGGAGGCCCCCGGTTTGGTTTCTGCCCAGTGCAGCCCCACACCCACCTATATTAAATGAAACCATGTCACAACTACCGGTAATGATGTACAACTATGAAGACTGCTCTGGGCCCTCCCCTCTTCTCTCTCTCTCTCTCTCTCTCTCTCTCTCTCTCTCTCTCTCTCTCTCTCTCTCTCTCTCTCTCTCTCTCAAACAATAAATCTTAAAAAAAAAAAAAAGTTTCTATAGAGTATAATAAGTGTTGTTTAATAAATCAGTATATTTATTTATAGTATATGTGACTTCCTTAATTACCAGTACCCTTTGACTGAGTTATTACCACAGTGCATTGTGTTTCATTAGAACTCAGAAAATATTTATTATTAACTAATTGCACTGCACAATAAAGTTAGGCTGTTCTCCAAATATTTGGGGGGAAAATAACGCTCCTTAAAGAAAATTTAGACATAAAAAACCTGTATTTGCCAGTGGTATCTAAATTACTTTGCAATAAAATTACATAAATCCTATACACAATGAAAAATATTTTTGTTCTAATTTTTAGTACTCTACACTACAAAAAAAACAAAAAACAAAACAACAACACACAAATAAAAACATTCTCGACTACTTTAGTACGTGTATAACCAGTAATGATAAGTATTCTGTTAAACACAATGGTCTGAATCTTCCTGAATTCAACGTTGAGAATGTTTCAGAATATACTAAATACCAAATGTTTTCTATTTGTAGGCACTGAGTGAAGTTCTTTGCATGAATTGACTCAGTTAATCCTCTCAACAACTCTCATGAGAGAAGTCGTATTATTATTCCTTTTTACAGATGAAAGAACAGAGACAAAGGGAAATTTTACCTTTCCCAAGGACTCACAGCCTAGGAGTGACAAGGATGGCATATAACTTCAGCACTCTAACACATCTCCTATGCTCTTAACCAATTCCTCTTCTACTGTCTCTGTAGTAGAGCACAGATTGAAGAATAATCAATTATTTTTGGTTTCCAACTAATGTCTTGGTCTCCACAAAGTGGAAGGGACTGTGTGGAATACCACATAGACAAATTGTCATTTTAAGTAATATAGGCACCATTGTCTTTTGTTTCTTTAAATTTTAAAAAGCTAAAGCTTTAGTATAACCTAAAT
>PVKE010053298.1:0-10089 GCA_004027555.1 Craseonycteris thonglongyai
TGGAGAGAGGGGAGGAGGGGGAAGAAAGAGTTGTGGGGGAGGTGGTAGTGGGCACTGGATGTATGGTGATGGAGGAGGAGCTGATTTTTGGTTGTGGGCATGTAATATGATGCATGAATGATGTGATGTGGACTTGTACATCTGTAAACTATCTAATTGTTACCAAGCAATGTCACCCCATTAAATTTAACACACAAAAAAGAAAAAGAAAGAAACCCTTTACATTGGGGTACATGTATCTTTGCAGATTAAGGTTTTCAGGTTTTTGGGGTAGATACCCAGGAGAGGGACTGCTGGATCATATGGCAATTCCATTCATAGTTTCTTGAGGAATCTCCACAGTGGTTTTACCAATTTACATTCCTACCAGCAGTGTTTGAGGGTTCCTTTTTGTCCAAAGCCTCTCCAGCACTTGTTATTTTCTGTCTTGTCGATGATAGCCATTCTAACAGGTGTGAGGTGGTATCTCATTGTGGTTTTAATTTGCATTTTTCTAGTTGCTAGTGATGTTGAGCATTTTTTCATTTATCTGTTGGCTGTTTGTATGTCTTAGGGAGAGAAGTGCCTTTTTAGGTCTTCTGCCCATTTTTTTTTAAATGGTGGCCAAGTCGTGGAATCAACCAAAGTGTCCTCTGATAGATGACTGGATATAGAAGTTGTGGTACATTTACACAATGGAATACTACTCAGCAATAAGAAAAGATGAAATTCATCAATTTGTGAGAACATGGACAGACCTTGAAAACATCTTAAGCAAAAAAGCCAGACTGAAAGAATCAAGAAACATATGACTTCACTTAGAGGAATATAAAACTTAAAGGAACAAAGAAATAAAGACTCATGGACAGTCAATAGTTTAGTGGTTACCTGAGGGTGGGGGTGGAGGTAGGGAGATGGGTGGGAGAGAGTTGAGAGTGGGAATCAAACACAGGGTGATGGAAAGTGAGCTGCTTCTGGTTGGTGAGCACATAAAGCGATTGTAGACAATGTAATGTAGAATTGTATATCTGGAAACAATGCAATTGATGTCAATTAATGTCACCCCAATAAATTTAACAAAAACAAACAAAATAAGAGACCTTTAGCAGTACTGGGAAATAGAGGCATAATTGACACATCAGGAGACATAGGGAAAGATTTCACACAGTGGGTGATTCATAAGCTAAATTTAAAAAATGTGTAGGATCAGAGGAATGGGACAAGTACTTATGAAAATTTCCCATAAACCAAAAACCTGTGTTTAACTTTAGACATTCTCAAAACTTTACTTTATCTTTCAGAATATGAAAATAATTAGCATTCCGACTGTAAAACTATATAAATTTTTCTACAAAAAGTATCTTATGAACAATAAACTTTTATACTTATATAGTTCTGGGCAGTATTATCAGAAAAGCATAAATTATACTCTATAATTTAACCTAGTTTATGTCCCTACTTTAATTTTTCACCAATTTTCAATAGGCACATATCATTTTAACCCAAACAGGTTATAATTGAAACTATCTCAGCATAGAAAACTTAGAACAGTACTTATAAAATTTAAAATACCTAATAAAGCAATAAATAACTTTAAATTAATGCATAGTCATTGTAAACATTGCATATTAACATAAACCATATACATAATCATTCACCAAATGTTTGCTGTAGGGTCATTGTCTTTTCCTTTGTTTATGGAATTGCTAATTGCAGTTTAATATTGCTGTTTTTCTAAATTTTATCATAATTTAGATATTCAAATTTTGATTTCTCCTAAAAAAGAGCAAAATATTTGAAGAATTTTCCATATTAATTGTAATGTTTATGATTAATGTTTCAATGTGTCTATTATCTTTTCACACCCATTTTTACAGTAACTTCTAAAATGACACACCTTTGTAAAGTGTTTATTAATCATTCAATTTATTTATTAAAGGAATGCTTTTTGGGGTTCATTTTGTTGATTTAAGTATACTGTATTTTAAATTGATTTTGTAGTTAGCATAATAATTGATAGAGGCATAAACAGAATTAAAAATAAAAACCAACAGTTTTTTCTTAAAGGGTTTCTTTTTTTTTTAAGATTTATTTTATTGTTTGAGCAAAGGTGTGTGTGTGTGAAAAAGAGAGAGAGAGAGAGAGCAAGCCCAGAGCAGTTTCCATGATTGTACTTCATCAATTGTGTAACAGTTTCATTCCATACAGGTGGGTACAATGTCATGTGGGATGGGAACTAAACTGGGGGCCTCCTGTGTGGGAGGTGAGAACCTTATGTTGCACTGCAGTTCAGCATGTGGGTTTGCATGGGCTGGGCCAGGATTTGATCCCTGGACCTCAAGTTTGCAAGGCAAGCACTCAACCTGTTGAGCTATCCTGGCATCCTGAAAAACTGGCATTGTTTGATGATATAACTTAAAATGCAGGAAGATGTATATATATATGTACTAGAGTGCAATTTGCTAGTTCTAATCATTTAGTATGCTGTGAGTACCACTTAGTTGTTGTTTTCTTTAATAAAGAAAGGGTTATTGGTTAATTTGACTAAATGGCTTAGATGGCTTCCTTATAAAAAAGTTTTAGTATTATAATGATTTTCAAAAGTCTCAGTTATTCTTGCACATAATTTTCCATTCTGCCAAAATATAGACTCATCTATCATTCTGGGAAATTACTGCTTATGTTTCAAGACTCCAATAGAAGCAGCAACTTTCTCAGAAATTATTTCCAAACTATCATTTTTCTCACTGAAGAGAGTTAGGTAGCCCTAAATCTGTGTTTACTGTCCCAATCATTGATTTTTAAAATATATTTATTTTATTTTTTTTGACAGAGACAGAGAGAACGGGGAGGGCCCAGAGCCGTCTCCATAGTTGTACATCAGATTTTGACATGGTTTCATTCCACACAGGTGGGCGGGGGCTTCCTATATGCGAGGCATGCCCCCTCAAGCCAGGGGCCAAACCAAGGCGGGGGTGAGAACCAAATTGGGGACCTCCTACATGGGGAGCACACCAGTTCAGCATATGGGTCCACACGGACAAGGGCTGGGAATCGGTCCTTCGTCTCCAGGCTGCAAAGTGAGTGCTCAACTCACTGAACCATCCCAGCTTCTCCCCAATTGTTGATTTTTCTACATAAACATTAATCGTACCTAACAATTATTGAGCGCTTTATTATATGCTGAGATTTGTTTCCAGCAATTTGTGTGTATTAATTTATTTAATTCTTTTAACACCTTATGAGGTAGAAACTTATTTCCCACCATTTTATAAATGTGGAAAAATATAGAATTTGAGTGACTTCTTTTAAGCAACATAGTACATAGAAATGTCAGAATTTGAACTTAAGCATTTTAGGTTCAGAGGCCTTGTTTTTTAGGGTTTGTGCTTATTGACTCTTAACCACAAGACATTATATTTTACGGTAGTTGTTGGTTTTCAAAATAAGTGATTAGTTCTTGTAATTAAAATTATGTTCTTATCTTTCTCTCTTTATCATAGCTTATATTATACTATATTACATCACATCATATATCATTTATTCTAATAATTATATCATGTTATATTAAATTTAGTGTCTGGCACAAAATATTATTCATCACACCATATTTTAATAAATAAGTGAGATTTCAAGTGAAAATACTATTTACCTATTTGAAATTTAGAGTGCTATCTAACTGTATCATACATCTTTTTAAAGCAGATGTGTAAAGTGCAAAGTAGAAGAAACTGTGTTTCTCACATTCTAGGTTCTCTGTTGCTTTGAATATCCACAGAGCTTATTTTTCACGTTAGAATACTATCAAAATTATTAACTATTTGATTCTGCATTTTTGTTTTAAATTTATTTTTTATTGTTTTTGACAGAGAGAGAGATATAGAGACAGAGAGAGAACTGGACTGGGGGAACTCCCCAGTTCAGCATATGGATCCGCAAGGGTCAGTGCCAGGATTCAATCCTTGGTCCCCGGCACTGCAAAGTGAGCGCTTAACCCACTGAGCCATCCCAGCTTCCCCATGATTCTGCATTCTTTACATAAATAAATTATGGAAACTGAAAATTAATACATCATTGAATGAATTAAAATAATATTTTTATCTTTTCTACCATTCCATTATGACACACAAAGCACTGGTTTTTTAAGTTTATTAAATTTCCACTGGACAGATAGGTTAGAGTTACACCATAGACTCAGTGCCATAAAAACCATGTGGGTTGATAGATATTTTTTACATCAAACCGTTACGTATCTTGTCTCTGCTGTTACACTAAATTTACTATTTCAACAATGATTCAAATTGTTATTTTCTATACACAACAAAATAACTCAGTATATTTTGGTGACCTATTTAACTGCTTATTGATCTTTGAAGGCTTTAATATTTTATCCTAAGTCCAAGTATAGAAATTGTTTAGATTGTTTTATGATGACATACATTTAAAAACAGATCTGTCTATATACATAGAAATCTCACTCTGACTGAAAATTATTTTAGAAGTCAGGATTGACTTATTGATAAAACATTTTGCTTTCCTCTCGTTTATTTCTTTATACAGTTATCATCCAGCTTAATTTCACGATGTTTTACGATGAGTAATCATAGTTTTCATAGATAATTTCTGAGAAACATTTCCACATTTCAAAAAGAAAAACACACTCTCATAAGGATGATTAAGGGGTTTGCCTGCAAAGAGGGTATATACGACAGTACAGACAGTAGAAACTATAATTTAATTATAGAGAAAAACAGAAAAATTGACCGGGAAATTGTTGGAGTTACATGTGTGAACATATTGCTCATGTGTATATATTGTATGCACATACATATGCTTGTGTTCATATTTGTATTTTGGAAATAAGATTGGGAGATGTAAAAATAATAAAAATTAAAAAATTAACAAAGATATAAAAATGATGAAATACAGTATCTTCAGTAAAGATAAAGGAGTTCAATAGGACATTAATATAATCAGACATCTATTTTAGACTTTGTAACTGCATAAAAAGAGAAAGTTTTTAAGTGGGAAAGAACAGAAACAGAAGAACCAGTAATGCTCTTTTTGTAACAATTGAGATAAAAGGAAACCAGCTTCTGTGGTGGAGCAGTGACCATGAGGATAAGGAGAACAAATGGGCTTGAATAAAATTAAAGAGAGAATTAATACAACTTGGTAAATTACTAAATTGGGCTAGGGAGCAGAATGCTGAGAAAAAGAAGAGTTCATAATAGTTTCTCAGCTTCTGGCCTGTGTACCTAGATAGAGAAATTCATGAAGATTGATAAAGAAAAATGTTTAGCTATATTGGTAAGATAAGAGATGCCACGCTTGAGATAGAATATTGTATGGGGCATTAAGAATTTAATGTACTTATAATATGCACAGGTGGAAAGGTTCAGAGGCAGCTGCAGTTTAGGGGACAGATTTGGACCAACAGTGTGCATTTGAAATCATCACTATATACCTGGTCATTGAAGTCATGGGTATGAAGTTGAGATTGTGAAGACAAGTTTCATAGTTGTAAATGACAAACCAAGTAAGTAAAAAGTAAATCAGAATAAAATCTACATTCTTTGTACTTTGAAATTCTCAGTGCTTTTCATAATGCTTTCATTCATTTATACCTCCTCACTTTCATACCTCATGTTTATACCTCATGTCTGAAATACTTTGTGCTTCTGTATCTCCCTTTTTCTGACATACGCTTCATCAGCATTAACCAACTGGACCTGAGATATAATTTAGGCACAAGAAATCTAACACTAGGAGGAATTGAGGTGGTACAGAGGGGAAAAAAGCCAAAAATGTATGTTTTTTATTTACTTTTATCCATCCATAGACACCTATGAATAGCATGTTCAAATTTTAATGTTTTCCTGGTCTGCAAAATGACATCTCTGTTGTCTGAGAAATCTGTCCACATAACTTTTTGAGGACACTTACACCATTGCTTTACAATCACTTATTCGCACATCATTTACTTCTCTTAGGCTAGAAATTCTTCAGTGTCCCAATGTGTCAGTTTTGTTAAAGCTAAAGATGAAATTAGTTATCTAATAATTTATTGTGGGAACACCTGTAGTGGGAAGAGAATATAGGACTGTCTTCAGACCATGACACAGGTATGACACTTGATAAAAGAGACTGAACTAAAAAGTTTAAGAAAAAATATTTGAAGACCTCAATGCAACTTTTAGAAAGTTTTCAGTGGCTTTGGAGTAAATGCTATGGTTAATTCAAATAAACAGATATATATTATCTCTTGAACGTTTTCCAGAAGGCAGATATATGCAGCATACCTCCTTGGCTGCCACATGTATTATCTTGAATGGTGCCTGAAAAAAAAAAATACAATAAGTCTTTGTTATTTGAAAAAATAAATCAAATTAACAACTTAAAGAATAGTTTCCTAGTTTTAGTAACATTTTGCTTGTCTTTTTTTTTTCTAATAGAATTTACTTACTTGACCTTTCTAAATCAAGTGCATATATTGAAAGATAAATAGCAAGGAAGGGTTAACTTACTCATAGGACCTTAATTTCATTAGCACCGCATCAATTGAGATTACTAATCATAAAAATTATATAATTGGTATTTATATCCCAATAATCAATAATTGTATCTTAGTATGGGCACACGTTTATTTGCTTCCAGTTTTCTATTCATTACATAGGCTTAATTAAGAAGCTGTGGTTACAGTTCTACTATCTCAGGTCAAATAATAAAATCTGGGTTTTTTTATTGTTATTTATTTCTATTCTACTTATTTATACAGAAGAACAATAAACCACAAAATGACATTATTATAATAACATTAATGTCAAACATTTATTGCTTCAATAGGAATTAATATTTGAAGCAATAAGAAAACCTTAATTGTTTCTGAGATTTTTTCCAGTTAATGCATATTAAATATTCTGTTATTATATATTCAGATAATGAACTGAGTTTAAAACGCCAAGGTAAATTAAGCTTGATTAAATCTAAAAATAATTCAATGTATTTCTATTTAATAGATTTAAATTTTAAATACTGTCCTTAATTTTTCAAGAGTTAGAACAATAATGTGTGGGTTTTTTTCTCTATAAAATGTCTTATAAAACAATCTTCTTCCTAATAACTTGAGCTATAGTTAGTCTATGTTGTGTACATAAGAAATGTGATAGATGACTGGATAAAGAAGTTGTGGTACATTTACACAATGGAATATTACTCAGTGATAAGAAAAGATGAAATAGAGCCATTTGTGGCAATGTAGATGAGCCTTAAATACATCTTATTAAGTGAAATAAGTCAGACTGAAAGAATCAAGAATCATGACCTTTCTTATAGGTGGAATATAAAATTGAAAATAACAAAGAAACAAAAAACTCATGGATATAATCAATAGTTTAATGGTTACCTGAGGGTAAAGGGGAAGGTTGGTGGGAAAGCAGTGGGAAAGGGAATGGGGAGGGGCCTCAAATATATGGTGATGGAAAGAGAGCTGATTGTGGGTGGTAAGCACATTATGCAATGCATAGACAATGTAATATAGAATTGTACACCTGGGAACAATGTAATTATTATCAACCAATGTGACTCCAAAAAATTTTAAAAAAAGGTATCAGATTTGAACTTTAAATACCTATGTTCATAAGACCATTTGAAGTCATGTAAATATGAGTTATTTTACCATAATGAAATAGTGACATATGATTATCATTTTGAATAACAAACTGAAAATTAATGTAGGTTTAAAAAATTGCATATTCTTTTTGCATGCTGACCATATACTGGATTAGATACATTGTGCTAAAAATAAAATTTAATCTCAAGTTTAAAATTATAGATTTCTGGGAGATGCCATCAAAATGTAGTTGTGGGAGGAGCTCTTGAAACTTCTTCTGAAAAGAACAACAAACTGAACAACTAAAATCCAATCAGAGAATCCCTAAGCAACACACAGCATCAGCTGATAAACTCACTCATAGCAAGATAAATATCTAAATCCAGAGAAAGGGAGGTAAGTGAGAGAGAGAGAGAAAGGGAGCAGTTCAGAGACATGCAGTGAGGCATGGCCTGGAGACCTACCTGGTGACCAACCCAGAGGCTGACACAAAGGCCAGCAGAGGAGAGACTGAGGTGGGAACCTGGGAGTATGGGTTGAGGTGCAGAATTACTCTGGGCACTGAGAATTGAAAAAAAGCAGAGGCAGAGGTGGCCAGAGCACAGGGCAGATGGCAGAAGCAGGGCACAGGTGGATATAGCATGACACTTCAGCAGGACCATGGAGAGAATGACCATAGTGTGGTGTGGTAGCCATGGTGTGGTATGAGGGGCCAGAGCGTGGCACTGGCAGTAGCTAGAGAGCAATGTGGGCAGCCCGAGTAGGGTCTGGCAGCCAGAGCACAGAACCAGCTGCTAGAATGAGGGATGGGAGGCTGAAGCATGGGGCTAGTGGCCAGAGCATAGGGCTGGTGACCAAAGCAGAAAGTAGGTAGCTGGAGCACATTCTGATGACCAGCGTTTATTTAGCTGAGGCTCAGTTTAGTACTGAACTAGGTAGAGTTCCAGCTGGAGCACAGTGTGGCTTTGGATACAGAACCTGGCATTTTCCCCTTGTTCTCTCCCAAGACTCATCTCCCTTGGCTTTGAGCAGTGCTGTATTCAATCAGCTGCAGCCAAGAAGTACCCATTACCTTCTGATACAAACAGACCTGTGCCTTTTCCAACAAATCCCATGTGCACCCTTTTCTCTTAAGCCAGCAGAGGAAACCAGGAAAACTGTAAAGTAAATACATGGATGGTTGTGATTACAGTGGAAGCTCTGAGGTATAGAATAGCATCACCCACCATATCCTCCCCCCAAAAAGGCACATAGAGACCAAGGCCACTGAGTCAAAAAAGAGAAGCTCACCTTTTAGGAAGTCTTCTAGTTTGAGAAAACCAAACAACAAAGAGAAACTATTGTAAGACACTGGAGCAACACCAGCTAGAAAGTAAAACAAAAGACCTCTTAATATCTACCAGGGGGAAAGCCCTTATGCACAGGAAAACAAACACTCAAACAGCAATGAGTTTCCTAGGAAAAGACAGGCTCAGGAAAAAAATAAAAATTTTCATAAAAAAACTTAAAGATATGAAAATATATGAGCTAAATGACACAGAATTTAAGACTGCAGTTCTGAAAACACTCAAGGAGATCAAAGAAAGAGAGCTAAATAGAGAAAAGCAGCTATATCTTCTTAGAAAGGAAGCTGAGAGCAAAAGAAATATTTTAACAAAGAAATAGAAATTATAGAAAAAAACTACATAGACTTTTGGAGGTCAACAATAAAAAGGAAAAAAGAAGAAAATAGAACAATTAAATAGGATGGAGAAACAACCACATGGAAGAAAGAACCAGTGAACTTGAAGAAATAAATACAGATAGGTCACAGAAAGAAGAGAGAAAGACCTGAGAGCTAAAAGTAATGAAAGTTCTTTATAAGAACTGTCTGACTCCATTAGAAAGAGCAACATAAAAATAATAAGTATCCCAGAGGGAACAGAGGATGGGATGGGTACAGAGAATTTTCTCAAACAAATAATAGATGAGAACTTCTCAAATCTATGGAAAGAAATGGAACCTCAAATATAAGAAAGAAACAATACCTTCAACTATATGAATCCTAGCAGACCTTCTCCAAGGCATGTTATACTGAAGATGTCAAAGGTCAAAGATAAAGAAAGAATCCTCAAGACAGCCAGAAACAGTAATACCACAACCTATAAAGGAAAGTCCATCAGATGACCATCAGAATTTTCAATAGAAACTCTATGAGCCAGAAGAAAGTGCAATCAAGTATTAAGAATTTTGAAAGAAATGACCAGCCAAAAATAACCTATCCATCAAAATTATCCTTTACATATGAAGGGAGAGTAAAGACTTTTTCTGACATAAAGGAACTGAGGGATGTCTCCAGCACAAGGCCAACATTTCAAAAAATACTGACGGGGGCTATTTGACCTGAAACAAAAAGTAAAAATAAATAGGAACTGGGACAACAAAAACATAAAAGGGGGAAGAATTAAAGTATTAAATTTCTGAAGACAGTGCATATAAAAAGCATCCTTAAAAAAACC
>PVKE010053299.1:0-10081 GCA_004027555.1 Craseonycteris thonglongyai
TGTATTGTCTGGGTGGGCGGAGATCACAGTGTCAGGCTGTCAGAATTCTAGGAATTTATGACCTTGGCAAATTCCCAGAATGCATTAAACTATTGCTAGAAAGTTTTGTCTTCTACAATCGCTTCAAAGTCCATGGTACACGGAATTCCACCCCAGACATTGCGAGCAATCGACGATCGACCAAAATTGGCCTCGTGATCGACTGGTTGACGGTGATCGACTTGTTGGCCACCCCTGTCCTAAACCATTCTCGCTCTGATATTTTAAGACTCAATATAAAATCACCATTCAATAATTAGCTAATCTGTATTTTAATATCTTAACATTAACATGTTTTTGAGTTATCTCATTATATTTGTAGTAGCTCTAGTTGTTAAAATTGCCTTCTTATGTGAGCTGAAATTGGCTTTTCCATTTTACCCAAATCAAGACCACATGCTTTTTCATGTTCACCTGCAATGGTCTGTTTTTTGAAGGTATTTATATTTAAATTGGGTAAATACAACCAAAGACACAGCGGAACAATATAGCAAGGGTTCCTGCAATGGGATTATACCTTCAAAAAAGCTTTCTTTCCATAATAAATTAGAATTTAAAACAAAATGGCTAACATGAACGCTCATTATCATTTGTTGTGTTCTGGCAAAGATTTTTGTAAACTAAGAGACTATAATGACAAGTAGTCACAATTCAACAAATGAACTAACATTCTTTCAGAAGTGAGGCACGATTGGCAACTGAGTAAAAGGTATAGAGTAGAAATCACTAAAAAGCAATCTAGACAAAATTCTCATTACTTCCAGGGTAGTTAATTAGGGAAAGTAGTATGACTATCACAAAGGAGTTTAGAGCATGTCTCTGGGAAAAGAAACTTATAAGCTCCAAGTGGAATTCTAACTATTAAAGTGTTGGTTAAATCAATCAGTAGGCAACAAGTACATCACTAAGATGGGCTGAGAAAAGCACTGCAGAACCTGACAACAGAAAAGCATGCGTTAAATAAGAGAGATTTTGCAACAGGTGCTGAGACACTCATTCATGGAAATTGGGCTTCCAAGACAGTATTTAGTCCTAGGATCAAGGCAAGATCTCATTCTATGGGTACCAGCCAGAAATAAAGCAAATGTGTGCAAATAAGAGGCATCTGGTGGCAATTTATTTCAGTAACTGAGATAGGAAACCGAGGTAGGAAATTACAAAGCAATTTTAGAGTGGTCAAATTAAAATACTGAATTAAAAATTTTACATTTACACACATATACACATGCATGCTATCTAGAGAAAAAATTAGTCATAAATGCCTCTATTTTACGTATTATATGGCTGGATACTTTCTGGACAGCTCTTGTATAATTAAACTCTTTTATCCATGTTATTAATCTTAAGAAACATTTTCATTTACTCCATTACTTGATTGTAGTAAGTTCCTGTTATCCAGGGGACACATTTTAGTTTTTTAGCTGGAAATATATCTCTGTGTGTCTGTGGTCTAAACCAGTAATTAATCAAGCTACCTTTGTATAAAAATATTCACAACATTTATAAGTTATGAGTTTTCTTATGTTCAAAAAGGTGTAATGCAATCTGAAATACAATAATAATCACTGAGCTATACCTCATGTCCAAATGTGTGTAATATTTTATATTATGATTTGGGCATCACCTGACCCAGAGATATACTTCTGATTTTGGCTTTAAACTATCACTGAAGACAGTAAGAATTTAGTACAAATAAAATAACATTTTAGGTAAAATTATAGCATTTATTTCCTTAAAAGAACATAATGCATCTTTAACAAACACAACTATGATTGCTAAAGTTGAGATGCAGTACACATATGGACTCCACAAAATCAAAATAGAAGTGCTGTTTCATCACTGTTATTATGTGATGTTGTTATAGGCAATAAAGAGAAACTAAATGTGATTCTCTCCCTTTCTTTAGTATTCCTAGTCTCTAATTTTATGAGTTCTTAGCAAACTGGAGTCTTCTGGGAAAATACTACTGCATTTTAATGGAAATATGAAAACAGAAAGAAATCAAATTATAAATTATTTTATATCCCACTCACACACATTCACACACACATACAAGCAGAAACAGAAATACCTTGTAATTCATCATTACCTAGCAATCAAAAATTTAGAATAATTTTTTTGGTCCTGTCTAAGATTTCATGTCCATATACTCAGAGGAAATGTTTCTAAACATACACACACACACACACACACACACACACATACATACACGCCTATATACATATATACATATATACATATACATATAAACTATTTTATTTAAAATAATCATAACTATTATTGCACTTTTATATCTTAGAAAAAAAGACTTGTATATATTCAAATCTCTGTCCCATTATAAAGAAATACAGGGAGTAACAATAACTGGAAAGGACTCCTCAAAGTGTTGGAAAATTCAGATGAAGTTTTAGTGGGAGTCATGAAAAGGACTAGAAAGCTGTCATTGTTTGCTAATACATTCTACAATGACTGCTTAAAAGCAGAAAGTTCTTTTTTTTTTTTTTAGTTGTTAAATTTATTGTGGTGACGTTGTTTGATATCAATTACATTGTTTCCAGGTGTACAATTCTACATTACACTGTCTGTACATCGCATTATGTGCTCACCACCCAGAATCAGCTCACTTTCCATCACTGTGTGTTTGATTCCCCCTCCCTATTCCCCCACACCCATCTCTCCCACCCACCTCCCTCCTTATCCTCAGGTAACCACCAAACTATTGACTGTGTCCATGAGTCTTTGTTTCTTTGTTCTTTTCAGTTTTATATTCTCCGTGTCACTCGCAATACATCATTTTAGCTACCCTCTGTGGTTGCACTTATTCTATTATGATTGAATCATGTTTGCTTTCATTTTACAGAAGTATGACAGCCATGGGGGGAAAATACTGAGAATTCTAACAGGGCACCAATAATGCAACAGAAGAAGAAAGAAATTAATATTTCTACCCCACTTTGTTCTGACTTTCATATTTTGGAAATTGTTTTTTGCAACTTGGAAGCAGTTTGCTGCAGGAAAGAATCAACTCACTTTTTAAAATATATTTAGTTATTAACCTTCCCCCTTAGTTTGTGAGGATGATGCACAATTTGACATTGCTTCGCTTTTGAACTTAAATTTTCCAGGGAGGAAAAAAAACAAAAAACATCTAATCAACTTTCCCATTTTCATAGAAGTATGACAGCTGTGGGGGGAAAATACTGATAATTCAAACAGAGCATTGATAATGCAACAGGAAGAAGAAAGAAATTAATATTTCATCCCCACTTTGTTCTGATTCTCATAGTTTGAAAATAGTTTTCTGCGACTTCTAAGCAATTTGATTCAGAAAAGAATCAACTCACTTTCTAAATTATATTTTATTATTGGCCTTCCCTCTTAGTTTGGGAGGATGATTACACAATTTTGACATTGGCTCTCTTTTGAACTTAAATTTTCCAGGGAGGAAAAATATATATATAATTGACTTTCACATCCTCTGTGATTAATTTCTGGAATAGGATATGTAAGGAACCCTGTGTGATGCTGTGCCCATCAAGCTGTGGTGGACCTCTCCTTCAAAGCTGTTAGTGACTTTGCAACCAGCTCATTGGAGGTGTCCCTTGTGTGCAGTGGTACAGAGGGAAAACAAAGAGAAGATGAAAGAAAATGATTAATTCAGTTTGTGTTTTAAATTCCACACCAATTTAAAAATGTGTAATAATGATGCATTTTGACAATAAAGTGATTTAATAATCATTAAACAGAATTGCCAACCCCCATTAACAGCAGACCATATTATAACACATTGACTAATTCCTCATTAAATTCAACAAAGATTAAATAACCATCTTATGTGTCTAGCTAAAGAGAAAGACCCTATCATTTTATTTTCCTAAGAAAATAAACAGCCTTAGGGAAAATTGGCCAAATCTTCAGCATATAATCAAACAAAAAAGAAAGTTTTTCTTAATTTTTTTGATGTTCAAAAATTCATAAATATTGTTTAAAGAAAATGAAGATTGTTCCACAGTGGTATCTTTCAGAAAAATGCTTGTTCAATATAAGATTAAAATTTGCAAGCTATGAATGTATTTGACTTTCCAAAACATTAAAGATGCTCCAAGAAAATTAAGAGATGGTCAGTAGTGTAGACAATAGGAAGAAGACAATGATTCCCGGGTCACCCTCTCCCCACTATCCCTCTCCTCACCACTACCTAGGCATGATTTGGACATGCTCTAAAAGGTAGGAATAGGTGACTTTGGTCCTGCCAAGTTATGATCACAACTCCTCATTTGACTCTGTGCATCCTTGAAGGTCAAAACACTTCTTGATTGGAAACTGACACTCCATTGTATCCCAATAGAGGTTCAAATATATGAAGTAAGATTTGATATTTAGAGTTGTGTTGACATACTCTTGATTGCAGGGAAACTCAACAGAGGCCCATAAGAAAGAAATTATTCTAAATGAAGATATCTGCACTTTTAGCTAAACTTAGCAATAAGGCCAAGCTATTTAAAGAAGTTTAACTATGGATAAAGTTAATGTGTATTGAATAATTGCTTAAAATCTTTGTGTCTGCCTTGTGAGATTTGGGGTAGTTTTAATATTGTTCCTTATTTCTGTAATTTTAAATATTCTTATATTTTTAGTATTATTTCAAATTTCCATATGACTATTTTTTAAATGAGTAAAACTATCAGAGAAAAAAAGAATCATTATAGTTTAAGTAATTACATGGAATATAAAGACAAGATAAAATTAAAGTCAGTGATTAAATGTAATGGCATGAAATATATTGAATACATGTTATATAAAAAGTTGGGTTAGAATGGATCTATCATACAGCCTCCTTTTCATTTAATGGGAAGTAATTATAGCAGTTATCAAATAATTAAGCACATGGAGAGATATATTTCTTATTATTCAACAAGCTCAGAGTTTGTGTAATTGAAAAGTAATATTCTATTTTAAAAATATATCCATGTAAGGTTGAAACATACTATCAGGTGAATATGTAAATATATAATTAATGCCACATTTATAATTTTGAATTTTCTAACTCCAAATAATCTTGTGATGCCAAACAGGAGGTATAGTACTTTTTGTAAATTACTCATAGAGTTGAACATGATTGTGCAATTTGTGAATAACATAGTTTAGATAACTGGACCATTAGAAACTTGTGAAAATTATCCCATTTTTTTCCCTTCACCCTTTATTAGGAAAGGATAGTACCAAAATCTTACTAATTGTTTAAAAATACTATACTGTTGTTCCAAAGATTCGAAAACCATTTCTGTCAGAACTTCCCTTCTTTTCTTTTTTTTTTTTTTGCCTTGCTTTCCCAGAGTTTTCTCACATCTTAACATTGATGCTCCTAAATTCCTATTCAATTATTAAATTGATACTTGCCAATGCATTAACAGGGTTAATACCATCAGCCTTTCTTCTACTGTTCCCCTTTCAAATCAACTAAGGAATGTGGTTAATTAAGACTTCTTGGTCTCTAGTGGCCCAGTCCTTACACAAAAGCTTCTATTTCCCTTGACTTCACTCTTCTTCCTGTCAGTCTCTGGACCTGTTTCTGACCAGCATCTCATTTGTATACCTCAGCCCTATCCTCAAATTTTTCTGTTGGTTTCTAGTAAAAATCTCTCTTTCCATTTATATCACTACTTAAGTTATTCCTAAGTGCTGGGTTTGTGCTTTGGGACCTCTTTATCGGTTCTGAATCACATCTTCACACAAGAATCTTGACTCTTTTCTGAGAATCAACTACTGCATTGAACTTTCTTCATCTACATTTGATTGGTCATATGCATAAATGTGAATCATGGCCCCAGATTTAAGTATAGGGATTGATTTCTACATCCCATCAACCAGATGAGCACCCAGTCAACCCCTGACTCTCAAGAACTAAACATCCTTTGTGGGTGATTCCCTCCAGCCCATGGCTATGATGGCCTAGAATCTAGATAGGACAGAAAGATGAGAGACAAGCACCAATAAGCTACTTCCTACAAAGCCTCAGATCTTCTCCTACTGAAAAGACATAATGGCCATTCTGCCACAGATTCAGGTCTGAAAACTTCTAATCCTAAAATGTATGCTTATGTAATGCTCACATGTAAAATGTTTGATCATACCACATTGATTAAATATTGATGACACTAAACTAGCCAGACTAATCAGGAAAAAATAAAAAATACAAATTAACACTATGAGTAATTAGAGAAGTGGCATCACTATAAATTCTATAAATATTAAAGGATAATAAAGGACTATTAAGAATTTTATATTAATAAATTAAACTATTTTAATGACATGAGCAAATTCCTTAATAGCTACTACCAAAGGTGACTAAAGAAAAAATAAATAAATTGAACAATCCTATATCTACTAAAAGAAATTAATTTAAATTTGCTTTTAAAAGCCTTCCCACATGGGGAAGCTGGGATGGCTCAGTGGATTAAGTGCTCACTTTGCAGCACCGGGGACCCAGGATCGAATCCCAACGCCGGCCCATGCAGACCCACGTGCTGAACTGGGGAGTTCACCCAGTTCAGTTCTCTCTCTGTCTCTGTATCTTTCTCTCTCTCTCTCTCTCTCTCTCTCTCTCTCTCTCTCTCTCTCTCTCTCTCTCTCTCTCTCTGTCAAAAACAATAAAAAAAAAAAATTAAAAATAAAAACCCACAAAGAAAACTCAAGAGCCAGGAGCTTTTACTAGTGAATTCTACAACACATGTAAAAATAATAATAATAATAATTCTACACAAACCTTTTCATAAAATTGAAGAGGAGGTAATAGTTCTCATCTCAGTCTACAGATCAGTATAATCCTAATACCCAAAGTGACAAATGTTATAAGAAAAGCAAACAAAACTCCACAGACTTATATTCATACAAATCTATGAGTATATCCATCATAAACATAGATGCAAACATTTTAAATATTTAAATCAAATCAAATAATACACATACAAAAAAAAACAATGTAATACATCATGAATAGTAAGGTTTATCCAGATTTGCGTGGCTGCTTTAACATTGAAAATCAGTCACTGACACCCACCATATGTGCAAACTAAAAAGAAAACTCATATCATCATCTCAATAGATACAGAAACAACATTTGAAAAAAAAATTGATATTTGTTGCTGACAAAAACTCTCAGCCAACTACAAATTGAGAACCTTCTTAGCCCCATGAAGGGCATTTATGAAAAACCTAAGGCTAAAATTATGGCAGCTTGGCCTGGCCTTGCCAAACCCTGGAGATTCCTGCCCCCCTTCCCAGGACTTCCCCGTTGATAAGACATTCCTGAGCCCTTTCATAAGCCCATTACCCTAAAACTTGGTAACTAATCAGTAACCTTAATAGGAGAACACATATATGTACAGGAAGTAAGAGATAGTATAATACTGTGCGTCCCACTGCAAAGGGGGCTCAGCCTTTGGATGTTAATCCGCTGATTTTGTGCTGGCATCAATAAATGCTGCTTCCTGCAGGCCTGGTATCCAGTCTCTGTTTGAGAACCATGCAACAAAATCATACTTAACCCTTTTGCTGCATGTGACGATAATCTCGTCATGAGTAGCTATTGCTGCTATGCGTATGACGAGTACGTCTGGTCTTGGTTTTCGGTCAAGTTTTTCGCCTCTCCGCATATTTTATTGTAGTACAGGTGCATGTGGCAATGCAGTTTATGATAAAACACTTGTATTTTATTCGCTGGATGAAGCCATGGTCAACTTCATAATTTTTTTCAACATAACCAAATTTCCATTTCTTATTTACTTGAGGATATCCCTGAAACCGCTTCGCGTATACAGCAATAAAATACCCACGCAGCAAAACGGTTAATTATGAAAGACTGAGTGATTTCCCTCTATTATCAGAAAAAAAGACAAAAATACTCAGCCTTGTCTCTTCAACATTGTACTGGAGGTTGTAGCCACTGCAGTAAAACTGAAAGAATGAAATTAAAGGGATCCAAATTGGAAAGAAAGATATTAAACTGTGTTTATTAACAGATAACTTGATCATCTATGAAGATAATCTGATGAAATCTACTATAAATCTACTAGGTTTAGCAAGTTTATAAGATAAGAGATTGATAGAAAATATATCAATTGTATTACTATATTTGAGCGATAAAATTGGGAAACAAAAATTAAAAAAATGAAACTTACAACAGT
Organism: Craseonycteris thonglongyai; assembly: GCA_004027555.1. NCBI lineage: Eukaryota > Metazoa > Chordata > Mammalia > Chiroptera > Craseonycteridae > Craseonycteris > Craseonycteris thonglongyai. The sequence continues at coordinate 8,226 of PVKE010053299.1, forward strand.
ATTAAGTGTATAAAAGCATTAGATGCTTAGGAGTAAATCTAACAAAAGATGTACAAGACCCAAATATTGAAAACTAAATAATAATAACAAAACCTCCAAAAATTGCTGAGAGAAATTAAAGAACATCTAAGTAAATGGATTGACATATTTTGCTCATAGAACAGGATATTTAATATTATATGTCTCCCCAAAATTGATCTTGAGATTTAATATGATTCCAGTCTAAATCTTAGCACATTTTTAAAGTAGAAGTTAACAAGCTGTTTCTAAAATTCATATGGAAATGTGAAGAACTTAGAAAGATCCAAATAACCTTGAAAAAGAGCAAAGTAGAAACTTCACACTAGTGAACATAAAGAACATAAAGAACACAAAGAACATTAGAACATAAAGCTAAATTATTTAAGACAATGTGATTCTTGTATAACGATCGACCAGATCAGAATAGAGTCCAGAAATGAACAACCATTATTGCAACAAAGTTTGAAAGGCTTATCAATGGAGAAAAAAATAATGTCTTCAACAACTGGTGTTGGAACATTGGAATTCAACATCCTCCCCACATATTCCCTCAAAAGAATATTCATCTACACATCATAACATACAAAAATTGACACACAATGGCTATTAGATTTAAATGTAAAATGTAAAACTATAAAAGTTCTAAATGAAAACATAAAGAAATGTATGTGACTTTGGGTTATATATGACACCAGAAGGACAGTCCACAATAGGAAAAAGTGATACATTTGAATTCAAAATGAAATCTTTTGTACTTTACAGCCACTGTTATGGAGGGGGCGGGGGGGTGGAAATAGCTACCTGCTTGGGGAAAAAATTGTAAATGACTTATATGCAGAATATATAACAAAATATAAAAAAACCTCTCAAAACTCAATAATAATAAGACAATCAAAACATAGCAAATGATTTGAACAGATCCTTTACCAAAGAAGGCATAGGAAGGCAAATATACACATGAAAAAATAGTCAATATCATTAGTCATTAGGAGAATACAATTTAAAATCACAAGGAGATATCACTAGATACCTATTAGATTTTTAAAATTAAAGATTGATTATCAAATTCTTGGTGACAATGTGAAGCATCTGGATATTCCACACACAGCTGATGAGATTATAAAATGGTAACTAAATATGTACAGCTGGTATATTTTGATTATACCTCAATTAAAATTGTAATAAAGTATGAAAAATTTTAAGTTGAAAATAATAGCATATGTTGAGCTCACTTATAAAACAAGTTTGATCACATTAGAATGACTGAATATTAATCCAAATCTACTCTGGGTAAGTATTTCCTTACCTTTTTGTTTAATTTAAAATACTTTCTTGGGAAGCTGGGATGGCTCAGCTGGTTAAGTGATCCCTTTGCAGCCCTGGAGCCTGGGGGTCGAATCCCGGGCCCGGCCCAGGCGGACCCATATGCTGAACTGGGGTGTGCCCCCAGTTCAGTTCTTGCTGGGGCCTGTGCAGGAGCCTCTTGGCTCAGTTCCTGCCCTGTGCAACCCTGTGCCCACCTATGGAGTGAAACTATATGGAAAACTAATGCTGTCAGCTATGGAGACTGCCCTGGGCCCTCCCACTTCTATCTGTTTCTCTGTCTGTCTCTCGCTCTGTAAAAAAAAACAACAACAACAATAAAAATAGAATTTTAAATTACTTTCTTAAAGTCTCACCACTATAGAGATAAATAAAATAGCAAATTAACTACTCCATCTAAAAATATCCTTATTTTCTTCTAAACAATGCACTTTCCTTTAGTTATTGTAACTTTTTAAAAATATATTTATTTATTTATTTTTGACAGAGAGAGAGAGAGAGAGAGAGAGAGA